>CM030187.1:12346763-12391763 GCA_017639675.1 Aplochiton taeniatus
GCTCTCAACCCATATCCATCGTAAATATTGGTTTTTAAATGGCTCATCTAGGAGTGTGGCATAATGGATACCGTAATACCGTATCCTGTGCCTTTTGAAAAGTATAATGACTTCTAACTCTGGGCTTCTGTATGTCAAGGTGACGCTGTATAGGAGTGAAAGACAGAGGGGGGGATTGGGGGGTGGGCGGGTGGAGATAGAGAGGTGGTCAGGGAAGCATGACGAGGTGCCATTGATTATGGAAGGGTCGGCTGGAGGAGGATGGCAGTTAGCGCCGGATGAGAAAAGCTGTTCAAGTCAGGGATAACTTACTGGCTGGCTGACTGACTGGCTGGCTGGCTGGCTGGCTGACTGACTGACTGACTGCCTGATTCACTGGCTGACTGACTGGCTAGCTGGCTGCCTGACTGACTGTCTGACTGCTTGATTGAGTGACGGGCTGACTGGCTAGCTAGCTGACTGACTGACTGACTGGCTGGCTCATGGTATATATTCAGTGTTTCAGGAAGGAGGACCAGATGAATGTCTCTCTATAGAGCCATCCCACTGAGGAGCAGTGCCCTGTCCTAAAGGGAATTTACTTCCCAATTACCGCCTCCATTGCATGCAGGGATCATTGATGTGGTGAATGGCGTCTTAGTCACACTGACATGTCCTTGTAAAATTTAAATAAAGTATTGTTAAACATTTAAAAATATCTGCTCCCTCCCGCCCTCCCTTCCTCCTCCCTTCTCTTGTTTCACACTCTATTCCTTTTCTATTCTTCCATCATAATTTTTTTCCCTCTGTCACATGGCCCTAACACCTCCATTCTTATTTGTGTTCATTCCCTCTTTTTATTCTCTCTCTCTCCCTCTCTCCTCCCCATCCGCCGTTGTCATGACAACCTCCCGGGAGGCTGGGTTGTCATGGTGACGGAGCGTGAGGGCAAGATCTGCTGATGTCTGCTGTCGTGCACAAAACCGCCTTCCTGTGGTAAATGTGTGTTCAGCGGGGCTTGTTTATGATTCCTATCAGTCCGGTTCTCCCTGGACTCGCAGCGCTTCACCTCTGTTTCCACCCCCCCACTCTCCCCCTGGGCTTCTCTCCTGTAATAGTTCCATTCTCTCCCTGCCCCATCCCGCTCTCGTGCATTATTTACTTCAATGCAATACGTTTGAAAGTGCTTAGCTGCATTATACGGGAGCAGTGTAACGATAGTTATGGAAGATACCCAGCGGTCAAGCAGTTCATTGTACAAGCTAACCGGTGGTGAACAGCTGACAGCTGATAGCGAGTTAATATGGCCGCCGGTTTGAAGAGTGTTTTCAGTAAACAACGGCACATCAAAGGGTTCACTGGTGGCCTCAGCATGGCAGAGTCACAGCCTGACTCCCTCCTCTCTCATCCTTTCAGTCATGCTGTGCTCCCATCCCTCTCTCTCTCTCTCTCTCCCTCTCTCTAGCTCCCTCTCCCTCTCTCTACTTCTCTCTCCTTGTCTCTACTTTTCAATCTCGTTCATGTCTCCTTTTCTCTGTACTTATCCCTGTCTCTCTCTAGCTCTCTCTCCCTCTCTCTAGTTCTTTGTATCTCTCTAGTTATCTCTTTGCCCTCCCTTTGTAAACTGCTTTTCGGCCTCCCTATCTGTTAAATTCTCTGCCTCTGTGTTTTGCTCGCTTTCTTAGTTTTCTGTCTGCGTTTCATGTTTATATCTGTCGTCTTGTCCTCCCTCCTCCCTCTCTCTCTCTCTCTTGGCGGCTACACGTTACATAACAAATCTTTAGCTCCTTCAAGAATAGACCGAAGCAACCCTGTGTTCATCCATATCTCCATGACAACTGCAACAGCGGCTTGCTCCCCAGGCCGTAATGCGCTGGTCAGATGGCCAGGCGCTGACTGCACGAGCAGTACGCCCGGTCCACGACAGCCACACACTCACTCACTCACTCACTCACCCCACATGCACCCCACCAGCCTGCTAGCAACATGACACATGACACACAAAAAATAAAAAAAATAAATCATGTCTTTCAAAACAGAACAAAATCTTGAGTGTCGTTACCCAGCTCATTACAAACAACGAGTCTTTTTCCAATCAATTAAGCCTGTAATGTAAATGTAGCCTGTTCCGTGTAATTAACTCTGTTGGATTGCTAGCAACAGTGGCCATGGAGTTACCGGGTAAACTACTGATCTGATGGTACAGTTTTATCTGAGGGGGGGATATCCTGGTGTGCTGTGTGGGTAAAGGAGATACCTGTAACTTAGCCCTGGGTATGAGCCTGTGTAAGTCTCTCCCTGGCTCTGTCTTATCTGATGGAGATGAAGTCACGATTTCTCCCGGAGATCTGCTGAGTGGGTATTAATGTACCTGAGTGACTTGACTAGCCCCTGGCTAAGAGAGAGCGAAGGGGAATAGAGGGGAAAAGTGGTATGAGACGGAGAGATAGAGATGGAGCGAGAGAGAGAAAAGAAGAAAAAGAAATAGTTGGAAAAATACAACTGCTCAAGAGAGAGAAATAACCACAGAGAAAACATAAATGAAAAACCTGGATGTAATAGCCATCGGTCTGAGTCTGTAACATCAGTGTATACACCGTAAAACACACCAAAGCAAAAGCACTCGAGACAAAGCTAAGCATCGGCACCCCCCTTCAGACTCGGGCTTCCCACCTGTGAAGGTGGGGGGGGGGGGGGTACGTGACCTTCTATTCAAATCCATTGATCAGCCGGGTTGGAGACTGATCAATGACTCCTAAGATTGCTTCTTATCGAATGCTAGAGAATCGTGGACGAGCCTTTACCACACTGTGTCCGCGTGAGGGATCGTGCACTTTTACCACACTGTGTCCGCGTGAGGGATCGTGCACTTTTACCACACTGTGTCCGTGTGAGGGATCGTGCACTTTTACCACACTGTGTCCGTGTGAGGGATCGTGCACTTTTACCATACTGTGTCCGTGTGAGGGATCGTGCACTTTTACCACACTGTCCGTTTGAGGGATCATGCACTTTCGGAAAATCCCCTTAACCCGCTTATTCAGCACCTTCCTCTTTTAAAAAAAAATGTATTAAAAAAAGATATGTTAACGTAAAAATGTCAGATTGCCGTTGTACTCGAAATTCGGTAGATGCTATGTTGCTGCTAGGGAAATTAACATTCAAGCAGAGCAACATTGGCGTCTTTCCTCAGGCTTTTTCCGTTTTCAGAACCAGGGCTCCCTCGAGAGTGTCAGGTGTCACCCAGTCCTTTACTTCCTGTGTTAACGAGGGGCTGCTAGATTGCCGTTTTGATTGGGTGTGAGAGGCCCAGTGGTTTGTCCTCATCTCCTTTGATTTGCACTTAGCCAAACTCCCTGGTGCGTTTCTATTTGCAGGTGTCTGTTTGAGTGAGGGAGTGTGTGAGAGACAAAGAGACAGATTTGGGTGCATGTGCACTTTATTTGTACCCTGCCGTTTAATGTGGCACTTGCATTGCTCTTATCTGGCAGATTGGGTCAGGGATGCACTTATTTATCTAGACGATTTGTGCTTTTTCTGTTATCTTCTGATGTTGAAAGCACTGTTTTGTAAGTCGTTTGGCTAAAAGCGTCTGCTAAATGACTAATGTAATGCACAGATTTGTGTTTGTGTTAAAGGACAGGATACGACTCAAATATGTGTTCCACACAGCTCTGTGTGTGTGTGTGTGTGTGTGTGTGTGTGTGTGTGTGTGTGTGTGTGTGTGTGTGTGTGTGTGTGTGTGTGTGTGTGTGTGTGTGTGTGTGTGTGTGTTTGTTTGAGTGTTTCGATGTCAGGCCATCTGATCCTGTGTGTGTGTGTGTGTGTGTGTGTGTGTGTGTGTGTGGTTTGGTGTTGATGTTTATTCCCCTGTCTCTGTCCCTCCCTAGGTGACAGGGCTGAGCGTGTCTCCAGGGAAGGACCAGCTGGTGGTGTTCCACACCAAGGACAACAAGGACCTGGTGGTGTGTCTGCAGGGCATGGTGCCTGCCGGGGAAAGCCGCATAGGAGAGCTGGTGGGCACGCTGCTCAACCACTTCAAAAGGTACCTACCTAGACACAGTGTGTGTGTGTATGTGTGTGTGCGCGTGTGATTTCACAGGGGTGTACATGTGGGTTTGTCCTGCTGTGGATATGTGTGTGTGTGTCAGAGAGAGTGTGTGTGGCTTGTGTGATGACAAAGCTATAGTTAAAGAGGGCACAGTAAGTGCACAAAATCCCACTGTGACTTCACGATACATATCCCTTAACTCCTGCACAACGGTCCAGATCTGCTGAGTGGAGTTAAGTCAAGTGAACTGTGTGTTCAGGATTAACGCAGATTCCAGCCTGACCTGTCCTTAGTCTAACTCTGACCCCCTGCGTAGAGAGAGGGAATCCTTAATCTCCACCAACTGGGCCGCATCCCCATCAACTTTCAACTTTTGACACACACAAATAACGTACTCCTAAATCAATTTGCCTCTGGGATCTTTATTCAGGACAAACACACCCCTGCAATATTCTGCTCTCGTATAATCTCTGAGATTGATTATTTTCCCGGAAGCAGAGGAACTGAATAACATGCCGCTGTGCTGCATCTCCTATTGCTCATCCTAAGTGAGGCTCAGTGAATCTTGTTGTTGTGTTGAAGGGTACATGGATACTTCAATGGCACGGGGTTGCTCTTCTTCATTACCCTCCTATCTTCCATCATTTCACACTCTATAATACACGTGTGATCTCAGGGTGTGTGTGTGTGTGTGTGTGTGTGTGTGTGTGTGTGTGTGTGTGTGTGTGTGTGTGTGTGTGTGTGTGTGTGTGTGTGTGTGTGTGTGTGTGTGTGTGTCAGGGTGTCAGGGTGTGTGTGCATATACACACCCGCTTTTATATAATAATTCAAATGTATCGTTTTCGTACACACTCTATAATACACATAATGTGTTTGTGTGCGTGCGTGCGTGACTGCGCGCGCACATATGCACATTCCACTTTTACATAATAATACAAATATATAGTTATGCTCTGACACTCTTGTTATCTGGTGCTGCTCTATAGTGGCAGGCTGAGAAAGCCCGGCCTGCCTCCAGCTCCTAGTCAGCTAATGACTCTCCTCCTCTCCACATGGCCTCATCCATCACATGGAGATGCAGGCAGAACAAAAGGCCACTCTGGCTCACACACACACACACCGCTGGGTGCTGCTGCTGTGTGTGTGTGTGTGTGTGTGTGTGTGTGTGTGTGTGTGTGTGTGTGTGTGTGTGTGTGTGTGTGTGTGTGTGTGTGTGTGTGTGTGTGTGTGTGTGTTTATGTGAAAAAACAAGGAAAGGGTGTTTTTTGTAAGGTTTGGAAGTATTATGCACTGATATATCTGCATGCGTGCGTGCGTGTGTGTGTGTGTCTCTATCCCTCCCCCTGCAGACCCCTGTTGATGTTGCTCCAACCTTCATCTCACCTTCAGCACAGTACCCACTGCCCAGCCCACACAATGCAGAGAGAGCCAGTCAGAGCAGCAGCTTACAGCGGCCACAGGGGGCCCAGACAGTGTCAAAGACACACGCTCTCCCCCCTCAGAGTAGTCAGCAGCCAGCCCCAGCCCAGTAACACACTCTAGCGGAACACAAATACCCATAGATGGTGAACGAGTAGAAAAGAAAGACCCGGCCGCGATTTGTGCTTTTTGAGTATCAAACCGGGCAACAGATACTGCTCTAGTTTTGTTTGCGTTGTCGTCGTAGACAACAGATTAGTTAACTACTGCATTGCCATTTTAGCTGTCCGCATTCGACATATTCTCACTCTATGACGGAAGTAACATCTCGTTGTAGCGCAACACTGCTGGTATCCAGAAACCAAGTTTCCATAAGAACAAAATGGCGGCTGGTTATTTTGTCTCAGTTTCCAGTTATTTTTGGTACATAACGAATGTATTCCAGTTCCCGATTTATATGGCTGCTCTTAAGATTATGTCTACAGTGGCATATTTCCGAAGCGTGTACAGAAGCCTTCTCGTTTTCATCGAGACTTTAAATAAAAACTTGATTCGTAGAATTTGGCTTCACTTATAAGAACATAACCCTCTTAACTAGGATGACGCACCAGTTGTCTAGAAACTCACAAATACTCAGTCCCTGTTTTGCATAAAAAGGAGGATTAGGTCCCCATGCTTTCAATTTCTTCCTTCCCTCCCTCTCTCCCTCCCTCCCTCCTATTCCCTCTTTGTCATCCCTTTTCCTTTTTTTCCTGCCTTCTATTTTTGACTTCATCCCTTTTGTAGTTCTCAGTCTCTTCCAGTACATCTTTCTCTATGCCTCCCTCGCTTCTTCATTCCCAGCCTCTCTCTCTCTCTCTCTCTCTCTCTCTCTCTCTCTCTCTCTCTCTCTCTCTCTCTCTCTCTCTCTCTCTCTCTCTCTTTCAATTCTCTCCATCCCCCCTGCCCTGCCTCCGTTTGCCAGCAGGAGATGAAATATTTAAGGCTGTTCTGCCGTGGAAGCCGACTCTATATTTAGCCAAGTCTCCTGCCGTATTGACATGCGGTGCACGCACGCACGCACGCACGCACGCACGCACGCACGCACGCACACACACACACACACACACACACACGCACCAGCCACTGCAGCACTTTCCCTGCTGTCACCGAGCGGGACAGTGTAGGGGAGACACCGCGCATCTCTCTCTCTCCTGCTCTCTCTTGCTCTCTCTTTCTCTCGCTCTCTTTCCCCTCCTCACCCACAAAACACACACACTCCCACACGTACACACACACACACACACATGCCTTATAATATTTTCAACACCCATCAGTCATTTTGCTGTTTCGGGCACAACCTCACCTGTCAAGAGACCTAGCCAGCCTTCAACCTCCAGGGCCCTGGTCAGGCCTTTTATAGACATCTACCGCATATGCACAGCATGGTTTCATTTGATCACCTGCCAGTGAATAGGACCGTTTCCTTTCACCCTCTGTATCAAATTTATTCTGGCCGAATTTGAAATATTGCGTCATTAAAAACGTTCAGCGGGGATATCTTATTTCAAAGTAAACTGAATATTTCAACATATTTATTCCGGCTCAGACCTAGTTTACTTTGAATGGTCTCATTCCGAAAGGGCCCACTGTGGTGGACCCCAACTTAACGTGATGCTAAGACCCTGACACAGATGTTGCTTTGTTGTGACGGTTGTATTACCTGTGTGGATTGGATTCACAGAACACAGCTGGGTAAGTTTCTGTGTAATCCCATTTTTGGCTGCGGTTGTCTAAGCAAATATCTAATATATATTTTACATCAACTCCTAATCCCTCTCTCTTTCCCTTTCGATTTATTTTCTCTTTCCCTCGATCCCTTTGACTCTCTCTCTCTCTCTCTCTCTGTCCATCTTCCTCTATCCCTCTTTCTTTCTCCTGTTGTTCCATACCTCCTGTCCTTTCTTTCTCTCTCTGCAGGAATGCATTAACTATTGTCCTCTCTCCTGCGTGTCATTGCTGCAGCGGGAAATGCTGGTTTATTCTGGGTCCTAGACCTCTAATGAGATGGAAGGCTCTCTCTCTCTTTCTCTCTTTCTTTCTCTCTCTCTCTCTCTCTCTCTCTCTCTCTATCTCTCTCTCTCTCTCTCGATCGATCTAGGCTATTGGCAAACCAGAGGATAGATGAAAAAACTGTCTATAATGCTTTAAACTGTTCAGGTCAGTCTCCATGACAACCCGATGTGGACTCAACTGCCCTGTCTATCTGTAGAATGATCTCATCCATTCATGTTTTCTCTCCTCCATTCTAATAAGAGAGACAGAGACAGAGACAGAGACAGAGACAGAGACAGAGACAGAGACAGAGACAGAGACAGAGACAGAGACAGAGACAGAGACAGAGACAGAGACAGAGACAGAGACAGAGACAGAGACAGAGACAGAGACAGAGACAGAGACAGAGACAGAGACAGAGACAGAGACAGAGACAGAGACAGAGACAGAGACAGAGACAGAGACAGAGACAGAGACAGAGACAGAGACAGAGACAGAGACAAGGCCCGCGGCTGCACTACCTCTGGGGAGAAACAAAACAAAAAGACAGAAAAGTAAAGTATGTTGGGAGATGGAGAGACAGTGCCTCATAGACTGACAGGCATGACATATAGAAAATACTTCAGTGGTGCAGATGGGTCTCTAGCTAAATCAGGGCTTTAAAAAGCCCTGGCTGCTCTGTGTTGAAGCTCAGCTAGTTTATAGTGTGTGAAGTATCAATACCGTTTATACAGAGGAATATATGCGTGCCAACTTTTGGGGGAAATAGAATCTCTTGACTATGTTGCACTGCATATTAAAAACAACATCTACATGAATATTGGACGAATGGGGAATCGCTGTTGCTGATCAAATGTGCCGCAGGGCGCTTTCCCTGTGTAATCGCAGAGGGTATCACCCTCGCCCTCACCATCATCATCATCATCATCATTAGAGAAGCTAAGATGCTGGTGGGGGCGGGGGTGGGGGGGGCACGCTGGCTGCTACCAGCTGCTTTTGTCTCTCACCGTCAAGGTCACCCGTTCGGCTGAATCGAAATTTTCCGACTGAAGGGAGTGTGATCCCCCTCCGCCCCCCCCCCCCCCCCTTCCTCCCCCCCCCCCCCCCCCCCCCCCCCCTCTAGCTGGCCCCCCTTCTGCTATCAGCATTCCACTTCTGTACCCCCCCACCCTCCCCTCCCCCCTTGTTTTTCAGCTCCTACGTTAGCTCTAAACCCCTCCCATCCTCTCCGCTCTGGCTCTCTCTCTCTCTCTCTCTCTCTCTCTCTCTCTCTCTCTCTCTCTCTCTCTCTCTCTCTTTTTCTCTCTCTCACTGTGTTCCACAGCACTGCAGATGCAGTTCCCATAGCAACTGGCCCGTTCCGTGTCTGTCTGATATGTAGCCCATTTATAAACCGACTGAGAATAGACATGACACACCTCCGTCTGTGCCAGAGATGGAGGGATGGAGACGCGAGAGTGCGGGAGAGGGGTGGAGACCGAGATGAGCATACTTATCAAGGGAGAAAAAGTGGGAGGAAAAGAGGGAGAAAGAAAGAAACAAGAACATTGAGGGATTACGATATATTATAAGACAGCGGTAGTACATAGAGTTTACTATATTACTTAACTAGGTATTTCATTCTATGAATAAATCCTAGTCTACACACAGATGCACTTTATCGCTAAAGTCAAAGCTGTACTACTAAGCTTGACGTGTGTTGAAAGTCATTCACATGCCAACAGACTTTCCTACACGAACAGCTGAAATTATCGGTTGAATGTTATGCAAGGTACATTAGGAAGCATGGTGTGCAGGTGTGTTCTGACTCGCGTCTGTGAAACACATACTGGAGGAAAAAAGAAACTGTCTGGAATTTATAGCCTTCTGTCAGAAAGGCAGCACTCACCCAAACAAATGTTTACCGTGACGGACCAATGCTTCCCCCACAACCTCACCCCCACACCCCCACACACACACACACACACACACACACACACTCTCTCACTCACAAACATCTCATCACGCCCGCATAGAAACTACAGGCACTCAACAAACAATCCTACACTGGTTCTTATTTTTACAGGGCAGTGGGGAGTTCTGAGTGTCCGGTTTGCCTTCGGCTCAATGGCCCAGTGCTGCTTGCGCTGTGCGGCAGAGTGATGGACGGGGAGGGGGCTTAGCGGGAATGTGTGTGGTGTGATTGTATGACTGAGCAAATGGGTTGGTGAGAGCAAGGGAACTGACCTACTTTACTTCTGCTCCGAGCCCCACATCGCTCAGTACAGTGTGTGTGTGTGTGTGTGTGTGTGTGTGTGTGTGTGTGTGTGTGTGTGTGTGTGTGTGTGTGTGTGTGTGTGTGTGTGTGTGTGTGTGTGTGTGTGTGTGTGTGTGTGTGTGTGTGTGTGTGTGTGTGTGTGCGCGTGTGTGTGTGACCAAGAGAGTGTTTGTGCAAGCCTGTCATCCAAGTCAGTCAGAGACTCAAGAGAGCGTTCCACTGCAGGTCCCTTGGGTCTTTCAACTCTGCCGACGTCGTCTTTTCGACTGGGGTCCAAAGACTCTGACTCCCTTAAGTACGGCACTTTCAACCTGCGAGTGACAGACAACTCACAACCAAGGATTGTTGCTATTTAGTATGTAGCCACTGTTGCTATGATCCCCGCTTCTTCTAACTTTATAATTTATTTACGTACTACTTCCATATGGTACAGTATATGAATTGGTAGATCGCTGGAGTGCCTGCACTGTAGCTGTAGATAGCTCCTGCATAGCGCTCTCTCTATTCGAAGGGCTGTTCTAGTTCCATTAGGCATTAAGAAAGCAGCTCTTTTTTATGCCAAGGGCCGTGGTTCAATTCCCTCTGAAACCACGCAAGTACCGAGAATGTATTCACATACTGTAAGCTGTCGCTTTGGACAGAAGAGCCCACTTAGGGGTGCACTGTAAATGACGTCCCGATCCTTTATAGATGGGATTGCTACATACGTAAGTAGGCTAAGCTTTATCTTTGTCATCCATGACCCCTATATACCCCCTGTCATAATTTAACACCCCTCCTCCTCCCTTCTACATTCCGCCTAGCAACAGCCCCATATCATCTCCCAACGGCCATCCATTGTCACTTCCATTACGATTACCCTCAACCCCTTGATCTCCTCTAGCTCCTTGGCCTCCTTCACCTTTTTTTTCTCTCCCTTCTTTCTTTCTCGTCCTTTCCAGTCGTTCATCCCTCCGGCTGTCATTTTGAGCGTTAAGACCACTTCATGCATTTACCGCCTAGGTGTCCTCTTGCACACTCATCACCTTGGGGAGAAGATGTCGATAAATGGGTAAAGATGTACTCTCCCTTGGTGGATTGAGCGGTGCCCTGTCGGTAATGAGCCACAAATTGCAGGCCCTCCTCTCTCTTTTCTGGTCCCCTGTTCCACGGGTAGGGGCTGATTGATTAGTCGTATGGCTCCTCAAACCAACCTTAACCGACCCGCTGACTTCACAAAGAATCAGCTGAAAGACTAAACACACTTCTGGCTATGAAAGAGTGTGGATCCATCAGCTACACATTTCTACACAAAAAAAAACTATAATTAGGGAATGGAAAGAGAGAAAGTTGAAGACGAAGAAAAAAAAAGACAGAATCTACAAAGTCTTTGTGACGGTTTGAGACAGAAAGGAGATCTCCTGCCGAGCGGGCATTGTGACGCTGCGGTGGGCGGGGCTCCACCATCTGTATAGGTGCCTCACAGGCCTCCCGGGAGCAGGGGTGCCCTGGCCTTTGTTAGACACTTCCGGAGAAGTGTGCCCTTTGTTCCCCTGGCTGGACATCTGTCCTGGAGGAGTGGACGCTGACTGACCGACCGGACACGGAGGCAACAGCTTGGAGGAGTCACACGTAAACGATCAGCCCCCTTGGGGAATAAGGATTTCTTGTGTTGCCATGTGTTCAAGCAGTGACGGTCATCAGCGAAACACGTGCTGGTGAGCACATTATATATTCACCAACAGCACACTATGCATGCTGGGAGAAGGGGGGAAACCGAACGCTACAAAACACGCTGGCTTGCAACCCAACAACTGTTTGCTCTGCAGTTTATAAACCCAGGTCACAGAAAGCTGCAGTAGATTAAAGCCGACGTGAGTTGTGGAAAGTAGTACTCATAATTAAACCCTACTCAAAAAAAGATGTGCTCGCGGATCATTCACGGATCAGCGATCTAGGTTGACTCCTCACGCTACCTAAGAATGTGACAAAAGATCGGATTAGTGGGGCGTAATCCTCTGACTCCAAACACCTCTTGACCTCGCCATCCCTCCCCGCCTGCAGGGTAGGGCTATAGGCTACAGCATGCTGCCTCTTTGATCACTGGCTATAAGCGACAGCCTCGCAGCTGGAGCCCTGCTCTCACTTTCTCCCCCAAAGATTGATTTTCTTTTTCTTTGCTCCCTTCGTACAAGGCCATGGCTTTGATCAATAGTGAACATTTTTTCTGCAGCTAAGCCTTTTTTTCATTTTTAAATGACCCACTTAGTAATCTCCTCCATTACATGAAAAGCTCTTCAGATTTTAGGAGTAAAAATAAAAAGAGGCTGAAGCGAAGGCAGAAAATAAATATAGATATCTGCATCCGAATTTGCTGCATTTTCATAGCGTAATAAATATTTGAGGAAAGGCTGGTGCCTGCTATAATTTCAATAAGGTATAACTTGGTGTTTTGGGTTGGTTTTTTGGACGATAGGAGCTGCTAGTTTCAACCAATTTGAACTGTATCCTTTACTTTCCCCCTCTTGCCATTTTATTCTCTGTAGTTTGCTGTGCAAACTAGATTAATGTTCAGCTAGATCCCATCTGGCAGCAACGACTGGAGAAAAAATGGGAGTCTGCAAAACTGTAAAAAATATGAAGTAAACTGATGTTCAGAGATATGACATTTTAACTCTTAAGTCTATTTGTATAGTAAGCGGTATATCAGCCAGAGAAAAAACAACATGTACCATTTCTGCAATGTATACATCCTTTGTTATGCTAGACAGTGGTCTTTTCAGACTTTCTTCTTCTTTATTTCAGACAGGTTTTAATTAACTTAGAACATTTACTCACGTTTATTTGTGTAGAATGCATTGTCTGTGTCATGATTACTACAATCTGATTCGCTATCACCATTGCCACTGACTGAACAATAACTGGTCAGCAAAGCAATACTATTTCTGGCTCAATATGATGTGTTTATGTTCTGCAACTGTCATACCAGTCTAATCAAGTGGATGTTGTTTGACTGTTTTACACTGTTCATTGTACCTTCCCTTTAAGTCCGACCGATGACTTCTTCGTTCACATCCTAGCAGCATGGTTGGTTCCATCTGTACGAGGAGCACATTGGCTTCATGTTGCCCTGTTTGTGACATGAACCGAGGACAGCTCCAATCCCTTTGTGTGTTACAAGCTTGAGTGGAAGGATTAGCTACCCAGCGACGGTGTGTACGTGTGTTTCCATACCATCTCCCCTGGGAGAAGATGTGTTTGTGTCAATGCACAGGAAAACATGTGACACGCAATGCCTTTGGTGAGAAAAGTGCAGGAGGAAATAGGGATGTTGTTACCTCTGCAGCGAAATGCTGTTCCAGCGAATGTACATTGAGAGAGAGAGAGGAAGGGGAGAATGGAGCGAGAGAGAGATGAATCCCGATCCCCTTATTTTCTTTCCCATTTCCTTTCCGTGGTTCTCTTTTCCACAATCTTTTGTTGGCGGGCTGTAAAGATGTGTGTTTACTCATGCTGTTGAACGAGGAACAGGGGTTCGTGATAGGGGTGTGATTGGAACCGGGGGGGGGGGCAGGCAATCTATTAGACGTGAAAGGAGCAGGGTCTGTCTGCGTACCCCTCCCCCCTGGATAGTCGGCGCAAACACAGGTGGACACCCGCCTTCCAGCAGGCGCTTTCCTCTTTCCTGCGTTTTATCTCCCCCCTTCTCTATCTCTTTTTCTCTCTCTCTCGCTCCCAAACACACATACCTTCTGGATATTGATCAGAGCAGGTTGGTGTGTGTGTGTGTGTGTGTGTGTGTGTATGTGTGTGTGTCTGTGTGTGTTTTAGATAGGACTCCAGGCACAGCAGCTTTGAGCCCTGGCTGTGAGGAGGAGGAGGAGGAGGAGGAGGTGGAGGAGGAGGGTAAGGCCAGATATATGACACATCGAGCAGTGGGGGCTCATTTCCCTCTGCCAGCCACGCCAACTTCCCCCTGTGGGGCGCCTCACCAGCGTCTGCCTCCACGAGACAGAGAGACATAAAGGCTGAGAAAAAACGTCTTAACAGCAATATGTATCAGCAAACAATGTCTTTCATTTTGTGTGTGTGAGTGCACCTGCCCACTTGATTTGTGGGGGTCCCACCAAATGCCCCCCCCCCCAGCCCCCCTTTCCCATGTGGCTCTCTTGGCACACAGCCTGACATGGCCCTGATCTGATCATCAGGGCCACGTTTTCCCCTTCTGTCTGTCTCTCCGCCCCAGCCGTTGGGAGTACTCCATTCCGCTAGCGTGCTCCGTCGGCCCTCACCAGCCCGTATTTCACCTCATCTTTACGTCTTCATTACGGCACTGCAGCGCTGTTCATCTGTAGACACTGCAGTTAGTTTGGACCCTTCCCCAGAATAGCACTGACATCGTGGTCGGAGGGGAGAGATCTCTGCCGGGGTCGAACCATTCAGAGTGGCTGGACCCGCTGTAAGTCACGGCTTCGGTGAGTGAGCATCCCAGCTTCTCTCCCTCCACGGGCCTGCGCCACTCACATGTTTTGCAGGCGACAGCAGGGTTTGGGACTGAGCCAAGGATCCAGATGAAGAGATGACTCGGACAGAGGTGTTCCCTAGATGCGCTGGGTGGACTACTACCCCCCCCCCCCCCCCCCCCCCCCCCCCCCAGCCCCCCGCCACCCTTTCTACCCAACCTCTTTTTTTCTCTTTATACTTTTCTCTAAATCGAACCTAGTCAGACAAGGTAAACATTGTGCTCAACAGAAAATCTGTGAAAATCTATGTTATTTGGTCCCGCCGCTCAGATTCATGCCAAGCTATTTCTGCTGGAGTATAATTTTAGTTCATGGCTACTAATTTCCTTACCTTTCTTGGCAATCTCTCAAACGGCTGCCCCCCCCCCCTCTGTGTGGCAGACACGTTACCGAGGCCGAGCATAGACTCACAGGGCATGAAGGACACAAACACACACTGGGGAGGAGAGCTGGGGTGAGAATTGATTTTCCTGTCGTTCTGGAGGGAGATAAGAGCCGGCCCAGTGCAGCGCTAAGTCAGTGTGTCTGCCCTAAGGGGTGATGATGGCTGGGCCTAGCCGTGCCTCTGACCTAGAGGGACATTAATGGAGTCTTTTTCTTCCTGAAAACATTCATTCAGAGGGCTAACCTTCTTACTATCCATTAATTTGGATAAAATTGCGTTCATGTTGTCTCGGACCACACAGCCCGGAAACGATAAAGGTCTCCAATGCATTCTTCATGGTCTGAAACTCTGATGGATGTTTGCCGGTGGATGTTTATTGGGGAGAGTTACCCCAGGTTCCCTTCACATGAGCTGTTTGAACCCTCTGCCCTGCCGGTGGCCATCCAGCGAGACAGATAGAACAGACAGAGGTGGAGGGCTAGCAAGGAGACGAGAGACACCGTCAAGGGAAGACACATTGAGCAGTGCCCACGTCCCATTGGCTGTTAGCGGTGGCCATGACAGATGGAGGAGTGCACATGGGGTTGCCATGGAAACCAGAGGTAGTGCAGCCGCGGGCCTTGTCTCTCTCTCTCGCTCTCTCTTTCTCTCTCTCTCTCTCTCTCTCTCTCTCTCTCTCTCTCTCTCTCTCTCTCTCTCTCTCTCTCTCTCTCTCTCTCTCTCTCTCTCTCTCTCTCTCTCCGTCCAGCCAAGATACAGATACACAAACACTGCGCGTGGGCGACTGAGGGCCTTTTTAGTTGTTTATGATACATTGTTGGGCAACAGACGGTGCAGTTAAGGTTGCCGTGACTCACTCCCTGTGTTTTTCACTTTAGATTGGGCTCCAGGAGATCAGCTGCTTTTTGACTTTTGATTGAGTACATCAGGTATTTACTTCGCGTTACGAAGTCCTCAGCAAAAAGTGCCGATTAAAAGGGGTGACTGTGACAAGACGTCAGACCGCTACGTGAGAAAAGTCTAACTCTACGTTAATCATTCCCCCACCCACGCTCTCCTTCTCTTTTAAGAACAACCTCACCCTCCCAAATGCCTTTTCCCCCCTGAAAACAGTCCTTGAATCCTCGCATCGATCCCCATTAAAGGCAGCTAGCGCAAAACGCCAATTCCACCGGAATACCGTGACTAGATGTGACAAGGTGTTAGGAGCCAATCCATAGCAATGACTCAGTCCATTGATCAGGATACGGCATATCATTCCTCTCTTTCTGTTACTTATTGCTAATGCAATACCAGTCTGTTTGTCCAGGGTCTATCCTCAAGACTTAACCAATCTTCACCTACCGTCAGTATGTATATGTACTGTATGTGGGTGGACTGTATTGAGGTTTTTGGTGTTAGAACTGAGAGCATGCCTGGGTAACATGCCACCGCCTCCCAAAATGTTCTAGAAAAAAACATGTAATAGGGGAAGGAAGTATTTGAATGGGTATTCAAGTATCAATAATAAGTTCTGGTGTTTTACCCCCTCCCGCCCACCTCTCTCTCTCCCTCTTCCTCTGTCTCTCTCCCTCTTTCTCTCTCTCTCTCTCTCTCTCTCTCTCTCTCTCTCTCGCTCTCTCTCTCTCTCTCTCACTCTCTCTCTCTCTTTCTCCCCATTCGTCCTTTGCCCCTCGCCCTGTCTGTCTTCACAGCGAGAAGAGGAAGCTGCAGGTCAACATCGCCAGTCCTATCCAGTGCAGCATGAACGGCAAGAAGTGCACCGTCATCGTGGAGCCCAAGATCAACCAATCGCAGCCGGACTTCACCAAGAGCCGATCGGGTTACGTCTTGGCGGTGCCCGGAAACTAATGAGAAACCACAGGCTGCTGTGATTGGCTGGGTGAGACAGGCAGTGAGGATCCACGTCAAACGTGGCCACCACGATTCACAAGCAGCTCTTGATTACAACGCTGGCTTGTGACTGACGCTCTG
This sequence comes from Aplochiton taeniatus, assembly GCA_017639675.1. Lineage (NCBI taxonomy): Eukaryota > Metazoa > Chordata > Actinopteri > Galaxiiformes > Galaxiidae > Aplochiton > Aplochiton taeniatus. The sequence goes on from CM030187.1 coordinate 12,363,365, forward strand.
CGTAGGAGTTGGGATGCGATGATTTAAATCTCAGAATGCAAGCCATACCAAGTTAATGATCTCCACACCTCATCGGTTTTAAGATGTTCTTAGTTAGACTGACTTTTAATATGTGCACAAGAAGATGATTTACCAAAGAGTTGATTTTTACACATTTTAAATGTCCTTTTTTCTACAATATTTAAGTTATCTAATGATGTGCAGTTTGCTGGGAAATATGGAAGAGATACAGAAAGTCTGTGCAGATTGTGAGTCATTCTGAGATACATAAATGTGTTATGTAATGTAAAATCTGTCTGGTTGGAAAACCAATTCAAAGCCACAGCAGGAGTGTCAAAGTAAACACTGCTTTGTAAGAGAATAATAATTTAGCATAGTGCCCTTTATGTGATCATGAATAGCTTTTCATAACTGATCCAAAGTTTTTAAATGCATTCCTCCTTCCTTCTAAAATTATTATCAATGGTTATGATTGGATCGTTGGGAGATAGGTGGTTCTACGGCCTGTTTTTCAGTGACAGAAGAAAGCATCATTTGTTTTATTTGTGTCATAGGGTGTTGGGTAGAAGGATGTGTTGAGCATGTCCTGAATGTCGCGACTTGCTTTGAGAGGAGCGTTAAAATCTCTCTTAATTTAAAAAAACATGTATGGTAGTTCTATTTACTGTTCATTTTTTATTGTACTCCGCAAATGATTATGCAAATTATATATGCAAACTTCATAAGACTGTAGTTTAGATATTGACACATTTTGTATGCAAGGCAGGACACTACCCCTTGACTAGAAAATTAAACCTTTACCTACTTAACATATATGGCAAAACTAAAATAGCTTTGAGGTATTTTTCTTTTCCTCAGGCCCTTTCTTTGGAATCTTCTATAGACTATTGACCTGTAGTGGTCATTTACACTGAACAAGCTGGTTCATTAGTAAAATATCCCTGTCAACAGTGTGTGTGTGTGTGTGTGTGTGTGTGTGTGGGTGGGTGGGTGGGTGGGTGGGAGTGAGTGCGCGCGCGCAGAGAGGCCTTGTACCACCTCTTTCTGAACATAGTGTGTCGACAGCCAGTGCGTGCGTGCGTGTGCGTGCGTGCGTGCGTGCGTGCGTCCACCCACCCACCCACCCACCCACCCACCCACTCCTAGCAGTCGTTCTCTCCTCTCATTGGACCTGACTCAGATAGGCTGGCTGGCGGCCACATCCAAAGCCAGTCTCCAGCTCCAGAGCAGACGTGACTGGTTCCAAACCGAAGCAACACGACCTGTTAGTGTGACCCAGTCCACGCCTGCCTAGTTCAGGCATGGTTTAGGGAGGGTGGGGGGTTAGTGTTTGGTTTAGAATGGAAGGTCGCTGTAAAAGAGGCCCTTATCGCATCACTAATCCGTCCATACGTTTTTGTAAGCCATAATGACAAAATTATACCATATATAAATATACTGTACAATCGCTGCTTGGAACAAATAACCACATTTAGCTTTTTACCTTCTACTTTGCCTCTCCTGACAGATATTTTTTTTCTCCCAGCAGTGTATTTTGCCACGTAGGAATTGAACCATTTAGTAGTGTCAACTCGATTTCAGTCAAGTAAATGTCTCAACAATGTCTGGCAGGGATTGTCTCAAAGTGTTTGTTAAACTTTTCATAGATTTCAGAGCATCATAGACGTTTTTTTATTAATGTTATGACATGAATGGGACTGTAAGCAATGTAGTGTGGTGCATTGTAATCCTTTGGGACAGTGCCGATAGTGAAATTCTCTATTCGTGCTGTCAGTAGTATTCCCTGTGTGAGCAAGTTAGGAACAGAGAGAGAATAATACAGCAACTGAGGGCTGTGGTGGAAGATCTCCCTGGATGCTTTGGCCTACTTCTAACTGAGTGCCAAAGTCCTACGGATTTTCTGTCATCTGGCATTACTTTCACAGGAGAAAGTAACCTCCTACCAATCAGTTTCATAAGTACCGCGGTGTACTAACTGGGCCGAGTATTGGCTGCAGGAATCGGTTTATCTTAATTAGTTCATTAGCCTCTCTGTCTTCTGAGTAATCATATCTCTGTTGTAGCTTCCAGCTCTATGGCAAGTTCCTTTGGCTGGATAAGCAGTGCAGAAAAAAAAGAGCTGAACATATCGTTTTTTAATTAGCATTTAGGGTTAGAAGTCCGAGGGTTAGCTTGCGCTAATGGCTGGGTTTGGTGTTGCTGTGGCCTCAGGGCTGCTTCCGGGGATCGTTGGTGCTGCCTGTATCCTTTGGTTTGCAGGGAGGAGAACCCATGGATGCTCACATCCGCCAGCACCATTATATGCCTGCCAATAGTCTACTCCAACCCTCTCAACTCATCTTGAAACAGCTCAACCTCTCTCTCTGTCTGTCTGTCTGTCTGTCTGTCTGTCTGTCTGTCTGTCTGTCTGTCTGTCTGTCTGTCTGTCTGTCTGTCTGTCTTGCATTAACTATTCTAAATTCATTAACTATTGTCCTCTCCTGTGTGTCATCGCTGCAGAGGGAAATGCTGGTTTATTCTGGGTCCTAGACCTCTGAGATGGAAGGCCGTCCTCTATCTCTCTCTCTCTCGCTCGCTCGCTCGCTCGCTCTCTCTCGCTCTCTCACTCTCTCGCTCTCTCTTTCTGTCCTCACATGCCAGGATGTAGAGAGATGGAAGGTCACTTTTGTTTGAGAACAGAGCGTCACTTGGCATCTCCTCCTCTACTCTCTCTATCCTTCCTCCCTTCCTCCTATCCCCCCCCCCCCCCCCCCCTTTTCTCCTTCCATCCCGCCATCCCATTGGCTCATTGCCTTTGTGGGTGGATCGTTTTATCCTGCAGGGCAATGGAGGCGTTTTGACTTAGACTCTCCTGTTCCCTGAAGGATGGATTTGAGATGAGCAGCCTTTTAGAGAGAGAAAAGGCTTCAAAGGCAATGGGGGATTCATAGTACATGATACTAGTCGTTCGTTTTATCACAAACAATGTCCAGAATTACTGTAAACATGCAAACAGGAAAGCCGACGAAACAAAAATATGTTATGTTGCCTATATGTCATCAATTAATATCCAAAATGATGATGTTGCTGTTGTCATAATTAAGTAAGGGAAGCTAATAATCAGACATCTCCCAAGTAGCACTACTAGACCCAAGCCTGGAACCCTAGGATGTTTTGTTCATGTCTTTAATAAATCCCCCCCAAAAATCCAGAAAAATAGTTCTTCAGGGTTGTGAAGAAAATGTGTCTTCACATCCAGGCCCTCTGCAATGTGTTTTGATTTTTCCACAATAACCAAATACATTTTTGTAAGTTCATTCCCAAATATTATGTTTTTATCTGAATCTTTCAAATGACGGCCTCATTTACAAGTATGTACAAGTAAATAATGCTTTGATAATTTAATTACAGTTTCCTTGATTGGAAATGGTTGGATTTTTGTTTAATGACCGGTCTTCCTTGACTTTTTCAAATTCAAAAGAATATTACTGTATAATAATATTGCATACAGGATTTTGTGAAAATGTAGCTTTTTCCATTTACTGAAATAGATTTTTGTTGACTTTACTTGTATCAATAAATGCAGTATACAGTTTACTGATTCATCTTCCAATATGTGCCTAATTTTATATATTGCGTATTTATATATTATATCAATATTAATGTTGAATGATAGTCAGGACCAAATCTAAAGGGAACTATATGTATGTCTCATGTATATGGAGCTGCTTAATTGTTCCCCAATGACAGTTTTCTGTTTAATGTTTAATAATAAATGTATTTCCAACAGTGAAAAAAAAAAAGTCCTTTATTTGTCTTAATTCTTCTGTCATGTATTGGGCTTTAATATCATCTGACTAAAAATAGCAGAAAGATTTATAGATTTAGTCTTGACAAATCCGTGATCCAAAGAGGGCAAAGTGTTACAGCCAACAGACAATCATTGATAGTATGGTTCCCATAGCACCCATCCTCTGATGCCAGCTGTTGTCTTGCATGCTGTTCCATGGGTGATGCTGTTGTGTGGGTGAGCCTGATGCTAATCCGCCTACCAACAGCTGTTTGCCTGCGGTTACGTCGAGATGGCTGAAGCCTTTGCCGTTGGCATGACGACACCGTAGCCTACTCTGTCGTTGGACGCTGTACCTCATTGGACACTAATACTTGCCTCTGACGGGTGACTATCTACCTACTGTTGAGGAGCAAGTGGGATGGAAATGGGGTGACTAAGTGGAAGATGCTGGTTAGTCGAGCTTACATACAATCAATGTCTTTGATTGAACCCAATAGCAAAATGGTTGCATGTTCATAAAATGCACTAATATTTAAGAACACTGCTATTCCTCATCCTATGTTTACTAGCAACTTTCCACGTTCTCTTCTGTAACACATAACACCACAGACAAGTCGTTAAGCCATAAAACAAACATATTAGTGGCTGCAATAATCTGAAACCTTTGTTGGATGTAAGTGATGTTGAGTGCTCTTGAGTAGGCATGCATTTAACATGCAGATCCAGATACAGATAAACACACTCAGCTGTGAATCATGAACGATCAGTGCATTTTATTTTCCATCACAGTACAAAAATAAATTAAAGAAAGCAGAAACCAACTGAAAATGTTTCAATTACAGCAACAGCTTTTTTTGTCTTTTTCAAAAAGAACCATTTTAACAGCGTAATACCCCTCCTCACACTGCCAACGTAAAACCAAACCTTTTGTACCAGTGTAGTGTATTCTTGTTTTTCACCTGCTCATAAGAAAACAAAGTGTACATGTTCTTCTGTACAAATAAAACATCCACTCGCACACACACATTTCACATTCACACTCACATGCAGTCATTTTGTTTTTAAACACTTTATTTTTGTTCTACAAATTACGCAACAAGATACAGAAAAGAATTTAGACAGAAATCTTAAACTATCAGTTATGTATTTTTTTTGTGTGATTTCTTTTGCAACATTTTTTTTTTTCTTCAAACAATTACTCAGTGATGCTAGTGAAAAAATGGCACGTTTTAAGTGAGTTGGGACAGCAGGAGGGTCAAGACTCCTCCAGTTGCAACCCTTAACCCCGAATGCCCTGCTTTAAAACCAGAGCAGTAGTCCATCCAAAGTGCATGTCCCCCCTATTGCACTAACACCTCATGTCAATCCAATGTAACACCCTCTCATTGATTCCTCATGCCATTATGGGAAAAGGCACAATGCCATGGTGGTACTGTGCCCAGCAACTTATGACTGTTCGATGCCTTTGTTTTTCTCTCGGACTCACACTGATACAGTAGAGGACAGAGGTGATCTTAGCAACTTCCTCCAAGACAACTTTCATAAAAGAAGAAAAGCCTGTTGTTGAATCGAGCAGCTAAAAAAAGAAATCTATGTCTCGGCTGGAGATGCAGACAAGATGTCACCAATTTGTATTGTTAGAAAAAGAGTTTGGCGCAACACAACCACTGAAAGAAAGCATGCACAATTTGTAATTGTTAAGATGAGATAAGAAAGCGGGCTAATACATTTCTGTTAAATTATTTTTTTGTATTTTTTTTTTTTACATTTCTTTACGTTTCTTTTCTTTACAATCCCGATATGCATGTATGTGACAGCGTTATATCCATTTCCACTACTCTGTGTTTGCAGGAGCTTCACAGAAGAGTACATTTCCTGATTTGAGCCATATGAAGGTCGAGAGGCTGTAAGTGATTTCAACCTGCCGCACAGTTGCTTTGATGCAAATGAAAACCATGTATGTGGACGGCACCGTATGTTCTGTGCCTCGGTTGTCATGGAGGTGCAATTGCTATCGTCAGTCTTTCATTTAGCATAGTGGCTTTGCTGATGGAAAACTTGATTATCTCCATGGAGGTCGACTGGAATCTAACCCATAACCTCATCTCATCTTGAGGCGGCCTCATATTTGATCCACCTACAGTATTTCGCAATAACCCTGATTGCTTCCGGAGGTAAGCTTCAGTAATTTTGTCCTATGACACTGTATGGGTCAGATAGAAAAATCTTAAGCCAAAGGTTATTGTTTATGCTCTGTTTAGATATGTAGGACAGTAGTTGATATTTTAGTAGTCTTCACGTGGATGTTGTAATCATGGATGGTTCCTTTAGGGTCCATTCTTTTTAAAAGGTTCTCTTATGGGTTTCTTAGCCTCCCTGATGGTGTTACTTTGGTGATGTCGGATTTTATATAAGGGCAAAGGGCTTCAATTGGATATTTAACACAAAATCCCTGAAACATTCATTTGCATGAGCCGCAATCAATCTTCATTCCCACCAAAGATAAGCTCACCAGAAACCAGCTAAACCCCGACACTTAATATCCGTTGTCTTGGAACAGGTGCATTTATCACTCATTCATGATTTTAATTACAATGGATGTGCCATGGCAATAAATAAATGGCAATAAATGAAGTCTCTATGAATAGTCACCATTAGATGATAATTCACCCAATCGTTCATCAACTAGACCTTTCTACGTTTTTTTTAAGACCTACAGCATTTTCATCAAAGATATGGCACTGTTTTAAAACATTTTCTATGCTGAATTATAGTACAACATGAACTTTAATTCCAAAGTAGGGTAGACACCTTTAGACAAAAGTACAAAAGTAATTCCTTGGTAAACAAATAGCCTATTTTAGCAAGCATAGCTAAATAAACTAGTTTCACTTTGATCACAGCATTCTCTATTGCAGATACAGTTAGTTTAACAAATAATATGGATAGAAGTAAAAGTCAATCCTGACCTTTGAGAAAGCTTCATAAAAATTGCATGGCACACGTGCATTAGATTACATTTCTATTTAAATAATAATAAAAAAGCCTGTTTCAGAAAATCAATAAATAAACCTCCCAAGTTATGAGCATTCGAGAGAAAAAACATCCATAATTGTGTAGCTTTTTTTTTCTTAGATGAAAATAAAGTAGGCCTTTCTCAACACGCAAAGTGGGATGACAAAAGGTTGGTCATATCATCCGTTGTGTTTTGGTTTAGGATCCCACAATGCAATGTTGGCTTTTGTCAAATCCATCCCCACACACAAAAAAAGCCCTCTCCCTGGTCACACACAGAAACATCAAAAAACGTGAATCCAGCATTAGTGCTGATGCCCCCCCAATCCCAACCCCCACCCCACCCCTGGCCCCCACCCCCTCCCTTTATCCAGTCCTTCAGTCCAGGGCCAGATATGCTCCGTAGCAGAACTGTCCAGTCCCATCCTTGTAATAGCGGGCGCGGGTGTTCACCGTCCAAAGACTCAGGGTAACAGCCTGTCTGTTTGTTTATGATGTGAGCAGTAGTCACGTCACGGCCCCCACCCTCCTGAATGAATCAGTGAACCCACTGACCACTCAGCAGGTTACTGGTGGGCTACAGCCTTAGTCCTCCACATTCATAGCTGTACATTTCAGTTCATTGTATTTTTTTTTTGTTTATTTTTTTGCCTTTTTCACTGCACTGTTTTTGAAGTTCCAATGTCTTGTTTACATTTATGTTTACTATAAGTAAGCAGAGGCTGCTATCAGTCTGGCATTTTTGTCTTGATTTCCCTTAGTTCAAATTGAAATAATTGTTTTCAATAATTAGCTTAAATTTTTTTTCGCATCAAATTGACATTTCAATTGCTCTCATTTTGGTTAACACTAAACTACTTAATCTAACTTCAAATGCTTTTGTTACTCTCAAAATGAGTGGAGCCCCCTCCCTTATATCTCTTACTACCTTTTAAACCCCACATCAATTACAAATGCCAGACTAGAGTCGCCCTCCACCCTCGATCCTCCCCCACCACGGCGCCTCACCGATCCAGGCCGATAAGCAGGCGGCTCCTCTCCTCCTCCTTCTGGCTCTCGTTCTTCAGGTCGGCAAACACCTGGGTGAAGTAGTGGGGGTCCGAGTTGATCTGGAGCATTTTGGCGCTCATCAAGTTGATGATGGACAGGCAGCGGTCCCAGAAGGTCTCTTTGGAGCTCTCCACCAGGAAGGGCTTGAGCGGGTAGGAGATCTCGTTGCCCATGTAGGAGTAGGACAGGTAGAGGCAGGTGAGCAGCACGGCCTGCAGCTCGTGCTCCGTGGCCACCTCGGAGGACACCACGTCGCGGCAGAGCATGTAGACGAAGACCACGTTGGCCGGCGTGATGAAGCCCTGGTCCTGCCAGCCCTGCAGGAGGAGGGAGCGGTCCACGCTGCGCAGCCACAGCACCGGGTCGGTGGGGGACAGGTGCTTGAGCCTGTAGCTGCGCCGGCACAGGAACTCTCCCAGGCAGCGCAGCAGCTCGCTGGTGGAGGCCTGGACGATGACCCTCTTGGGTGTCCCGGTGGCTGCGTTGGAGTTGGCGAGGGGAGCCTTTTTGATGGAGGACACGGCGTTATTGGAGTTCTTTGTGAGGGCAGGGGTGCTCTGATCCTGGGTGAAGGTGGAAAGGTTGGCACAGGACTGGGACTTTTTCAGGTTCTCATTGTTGAGGATGGTGACATTGTTCTGGTAGGTGGCATTGGGCTGCACCTTCTTGGAGCTTTTCTTCTTGGCCGATACCGCCACAATCCGTTTCCACGGCAACACGTTGATGAGCGAGTGACGCTTCAGGTTCTTGTCCTTGGCGTTCTTGCTGTTCTGCACAGCCGTGTAATGGCCCACTGTGGCTGGGCCATCTTCAAACAGGGCCGCCTTGCGGTAGCTCGGTGACAGAGACAGCACGGTTCCCATGGCAACTGGGGGGTGGTGTCAGGGAGGGTGTTGTCCGCACAGAGTATGAAGGCGGTCTGGCAGGGGAGATCCGGTCTCGATGCCTCGTTGCTTCTGAGCTGGGAGACCCGGGCTACAGGTGTCTGCTCCACTTAGACATCTAAAGCCACGGTGGGTCTAGTCCTTGCAAAACGATTTGTGCTGGATGGAACCAGTACCCGTGATCTGAGTCCTTCTCTTTGATCAGTAGAGCCAGTGGTTCCTGTGGATAACACAATCAGTTAGATCCGTTAATCTACAATTAAACAACCACATTCTTTTGAAATGACCTTACCATAGTCTTGTATAATGCATGTTTATAAATAATTGATTGTGAGTGTGGCCATTGTATAGAGCATGGTAATATTTAGGACAAGAACCCATTGATAGCTTATAGTTTGTCTCAGGCAAAAAAAATAGAGGCCCATTTAAATTTACTAACAACTAATTGGTATTTAATTAACTACAGCTAATTAATTACAACTCATTTGCTGTAATATATTGGATTTAAATATTAGGCCTATACATTAAGAGATGAGGATTTGAATCAGCATACCTTAAACGGGCTGACCTTTGAAATAAGCAATACATGGTAGCCTAATGTGTAGGTTTATCTAGGCTATAGCCATATGGGCCATTAAACAAATGTTGGTAAACGGTTTGGTGTAAATTGTAGATTACTGTAATCTCCGTCAATCTCGACCATGTCAACTACTTATCGTTGGCTTGCCTGCACGTGCTCATCCTATAAGATATCAATTTGGCAATGGTTTATTGCATGTATATATATAGGCCTTTAGAACTCAACATAGCACTCCCTCTCCGGTTTAAAATGGAAGCCAGAGATGTAAACACCACTAGTGAAGGTCGCCTTGGCTCTAAGCACTTATACACTCGGACCGATAATTCTCTGCACATAACCTTCACAGTTACCCTGCAAAATGAGCAAGGGCAAGAATGTGGACATTAAGACCAAGTATTGAAGAACATTACCCTGATTAACAATGTGAATAAAAAGATTCAACTGCGTAGGAGTCAATGTTAGCTGTTTTTTCAAGCAAATCTTGCAATTCATTACTTTAGACTCGTCGTTTATGTTTCAGTTATTGACTACAAATGGGATTCAAAAGCATGCTAAATAAACGCAATCTTGATGAAAGCAAAATCTTTATTTAAAATGGTTGGGTTCATAGAAAAGACTAGCCTAACTGTTGTTGGCAACATTCTACTGCTGTTATGTGGTGCGCGCATCGGTTGCTGTCCAAGGTTCTGAAATAGCATTTCCGCTTGACAATTAGAAAGGTGATGTAGATGAAATTAGCTTAACAGAATGTAAACAACCATTTTGTTAAGGCTATGCATCAACGTTTGCATTTAGAACCAGATAGAATATATATATAGTCTTTCGTGAATATGATTTCAGAAATCTCCCACTTACTGGCATAGGCTACTTTGGGAATGTGCCTGTAGATCTTAGACCACCTGGTTGAGCTAAATACAAATTGCCTAGCCTTTAATCTAAAAACATTATGAGGAATCCGAACAGATCATCTCGACATACTTACAAGATGTTCAGATAGAAAAAGCACTGCAGCTCCAAATACGCCGTTTTTTTTCTTCATACGATTTAATCAAGGGGAACCTCATAAAACCATTTTGTAGAGTAGGCTAAAAACAAACCAAAGCAAAATAACAAGACAATCCAAGAAGAGAAAAGTGTTAACCAAAGAAGGTCCGCACGCCTTGGTATCTCCTGTCTTTCTGATGCGCAGGCGATGGTAAGCAACTGTGGAATGGATGCTGATATGAAGATGTGCTACTGGTCCTCACCGCGAGGGATGCGAGTGTTGCTGCATGCTGGTTTTGGCAGGCGCGATGAAGTTGGTGTAAAGGCAGGGATTGGGCGCCGCTCAGTGCTCTGTCCCTGGTGCTGTTTTTTGATGCTCAACCCAATCACAACAAGCAACCGACTGAACTCAGTGCACTCGATCTGCTATTTAATTATTTGAAAACCTGCTTGGACCCATGGCAAACCCTTAGGATTATATCCCCATGTTTAATTACCCTGTCTAATTTGTAAAAAAAAAACGCAAGGTTAACATTTTATTTTAAATGGGGAGCCTTCTCTTATTAGAAAAAAACATGAAAGTTAGAATTTAGGTCAGACCTTTCGGGCCGGCATATATTTACATTATAGATTACACTTCAACTGGGCTATGTTATTAAGTTGTTGGACTGGTTCTGTTACTGATAATAATTATTATTGTTAGCATAAGCTACTACATTTCCCGAATTCCCCGTGATGCTACGTATCCTTTACGTATTTCGTATGACATTCTTGATTGTTGCACACGGTTGGACATATTTTGAATAGGGAAGATGGCGGCCGTGGCAGTAGAGTTCCAAAGAGCTCAGTCTCTCATTAGCACGGATCGCAACGCCTCTATTGATATTCTTCATTCAATAGGTGAGTGATGAAATAGAATAAGTACCATAATTTCGGTTGGTGTATTTGTGTTTTGTTTTATAAACGTGAAAGTAGCGTTTGTTCTGGTTGCTCACTGACAAGAGCCGGTTGCTTGCCGTGCTGACTCACTGTAGTCGAACAATTAACATTACTGGATAACGGTAGCTAGCTAGTTTCGCCGGTGTTATTATATTAGTGGCTGACGTAAACTGACAAACGTTAATTAACTTTAGATGGTAGATACCTTAAACTTTAGCTAACACTACATTTTGTATAAGTGCCGTAGTAGCGGTGTTTTCAGTTGAGTTGGTACGCTGTCCTAACATTATTGCAAACAATTCAGTTAGCGAACAAGCTAATGTTAGCCTATATCCTAGTAATAGCAATACATTAAGTGTTCATTAGCTAATGTTCATTAACATGAACATTAACAGCTGTGTGAACTGTTTTTGGTAACCTAGGGTCACATTACAGTTTAAAACAACGGTGTATGCCTCGCTACAACAGCTAACGTTAACTACTAGCTATCTAACGTTGACGTTAGCTGTATGCTAGCTATATTACGTTACATGTTTCTATGTGTCTGTGTCTCCCTGAACTGCCTTAGTCACTCTTAGGAAAGTTAAATATAAATGGTTGGCCAACCGACTGCCTCTGAGTTGAAGATAGCTACTGTTATGTTAACAGATGACAAAGCGATAAGTGGATGACAATGCATTGAAGACGTTAGCATAATGTAATTGAACAGGATTGTATTTGTGTTGACGGCTCTCTCACATGTGCTTGGCCATTTAAACGAGCCATAATAGCGATTAACGTTACTATTTTACGCTTTTCAGTGAGAAGAGATGTTCATGAGAACGATGAAGAAGCTGTCAGAGTTAAAGAACAGAGCATCATGGAGCTGGGAGCGCTCCTTGCCAAAACAGGACAGGCTGCAGGTGATTGAGTTTTAGCAACATGTATAGGCAAGGGTGAAAATAATTTAGATGTTTTATTTAATTTGTTGAACATTTTACAGCAAACTCTTACTTCATACTCCACACTCTTGTTAATTTAACCGTCTCTATTGTTTTTTGGCAACTGCATCAGAACTGGGGGGTCTGTTGAAGTTTGTGAGGCCGTTTCTGATTTCCATCAGTAAGGCTAAAGCAGCAAGGTTGGTGCGGTCTCTGCTGGACCTCTTCCTTGACATGGAAGCAGCCACAGGGCAAGAGGTGGACCTGTGCTTGGAGTGCATAGAGTGGGCCAAAACAGAGAAGAGGACCTTTCTCAGACAAGCCCTTGAGGTAAACTGGCTGCCTGCCTTCAACTCTCGGGTCTTTAGCTTGTCTGAATGATAATTGGAATGCTTTTAGCACTGGATCTGTCACACTGTCTTGTCAAAGCCACAGCTCCCAAATGTTTACATTCTCTATTTAAAATGCATAATGATACCTTTTTCTTCCTCCCCTAGGCAAGGCTTGTCTCCCTGTATTTCGACACCAAAAGATACCAGGAGGCCTTGACGCTTGGTAAGTAAAAACCCCTGTTAGCTTCTGACACATATTGTGCAATAACATGTTTACCTCAATATGGCTGTCTATGTTTACAAACATTTCCTAGTTAAATGAATGTGGATTCATTGACTAGGATTTAGTACTTGATACAAACATCAATGGTTTTGTGAATCAACAAATCCTTATACACACATATGGATACACATTTAATTTGTTTTGCCAATTCAAACATTGCAATGTTCAGCTCCAAGTTCTCACTTTCACTCTCGGTATGTTCTTCAGCGCATCAGTCTCTTTGTGATTATGCTCATTGTCAGCAAGCTTCTTCCCTGGCTGCCTGATCATTGCCCAAGCTCTCAAATTCTCACATATCGAATAACACCATAGATATGCAAGATGTACAAATGTGATCACTTGTGCTGTTGGCAGTGTGGCTAGTTCATAACATCCATCAAGTAAAGATTATTGTAATTTAGAATATTGTATTTGGCACGAATTCATCATTTCACAGTTTGGATTTCAGGTCACGTTACACATGAAATATGCGACCCTTAGATAATTCCTATTTTTGAATGAATGATCCTTTAAAACTCCCTTCTTGTTTGTCTATAGGCACAAAGCTGCTCCAGGAGCTGAAGAAGATGGACGACAAAGCCCTGCTGGTGGAGGTCCAGCTGCTGGAGAGTAAGACGTACCACGGGCTTAGCAACCTGCCCAAGGCCCGCGCCGCGCTCACCTCCGCCCGGACCACAGCCAACGCCATCTACTGCCCACCCAAGCTCCAGGCTGCCCTGGACATGCAGTCAGGTCAGAAATAAAACTCATTCAATTCAATGTATAATTTGTCGTTCTCTTAGTTAATAATCTCTGGGGGATTGAAACAGAGATCTGGAGAGCTTTATAGTGCCGCAACTACGGTGTTGTTGTAATATGAATCAGCTTGGCCAGGCATTGCTGCCTCATGATTTTGAGAATGTAAGTACAAGTGATTCGTTCCCTCAGTGACTCACCCTTCCTCATTAGCAGCCATTTTGTAGTCTCCCTGGGGTTTGCTTACTCATTTAAATGAAGTAAAACAATGACACAACTCCTAAATGTGCTGTGCACATGACAACTGACCCGTGTGTTATCTGCGATGGCAGGGATCATCCATGCTGCGGAGGAGAAGGATTGGAAGACAGCCTACTCTTATTTCTTTGAGGCCTTTGAGGGTTATGACTCCATCGACAGCCCCAGAGCCATTGTGGGTCTCAAATACATGCTGCTCTGCAAGATCATGCTGAATGTGTAAGCGATGTTCGAAAGCTAAATGGTGTGTAGGTTTTACTCGGTTCTGTTTTTCTGATTTGCTTGCTGCCTTTTCAATTTTTGTTCCCAGACCAGAAGAAGTGCAGTCCTTGATCAGCGGTAAATTAGCCCTACGGCACGCCGGTCGACAGGTTATTACTGTTATTACCTGTTATTACTGCAGCCAAAGCCATTCCCTACACCAGACAAATATTATAAAATGGCCATGGTGTCTCTTTTTACTAGCTGTCCAGAAAGGTCATTTATTTTATTTTTCTCTTTCCAGACCGATGCACTGAAATGTGTTGCACAAGCCAGCAAGAACAGATCCTTAGCCGACTTTGAAAAAGTAAGAGCCTTTTTTTTTTTTACCATGTCATTATTAGATATACTGTCTTTTTCCATGGAAAACATTCCACCTTGATTTTCGTATTTTGTCCCTTTGTCCTCTCTCTTCAGGCCCTAACAGAATACAAAGCAGAATTGAGCGACGACCCCATCATCAACACCCATCTGGTTGTGCTCTATGACAACCTTTTGGAAAAGAATCTTATTCGCGACATCGAGCCTTTCTCTCGAGTACAGGTAGGTAGAGAAATCCAATTTGCATGAATTCAGTTTATTTGTTTTGTTTCGTACTGGTTTAGATTTCGGTGCTGACATTGTCTTATTTCTTAACTTACCTCTTTCTATTTAATCTTTTAGATAGAACATATATCAGGGCTCATCAAACTGCCAAAGGTATTCTTGATTTTTTTTCTTCTGTTCATACAAGGTTACAAAGTTGTTTGAGGTTGACAGATCTGGTTTTTAGTGTATTCCACCCATGTACTCATATGTTTTATTTTAAAGGGGGATGTTGAGAGAAAATTGTCACAGATGATCCTGGATAAAAAGTTCCATGGTAAGTGGAGTTTATAAATTGCTAATAGATGTGTGGATCTTTGCAAAGAATATTAACTATATGAACAAATTTAATACTCATAAATTCAAATTTGTTGTTGTACCATATCAATCTACTGAAGTATTTTGTTTTAGTTGATATATTATCTACTATAGTTAATAATACATCTGCAAAAGAAGGTAATATAATTAAAAAGTGATTCACTGTGTTGTGTTTCTCCTTCAGGGATCCTGGACCAAGGTGAAGGTGTCCTGATAATATTTGATGAGCCACCTGTTGACAAGACCTATGAAGCCGCCCTAGAAACTATTCAGAACATGAGCAAAGTCGTGGATTCACTCTACAACAAAGCTAAGAAGCTAACATAGGTAAAAAAGCACTGAGGGAAAACCTTTTATATAGCTATATCCAATGTATATTCCAATTCACCTTATGCTTAGTTTTAAGAATACTCGATTGTTAATGTGTTAAAAGGTCAACTTTCAAAGTGTGGCCTTTAAGTTATTTTTACTCAATGTTTTTAGTCAAATAAAACATATATATCACATATTTCGAGTTTTTGTTATTGTTTGTTATTAATTTAGTAATTTGATAGGAACTCCCGTCAATGTTATCCAATGTTTTCTTTCCAACGTTCCCTCAGCCCTATGACCTATTTGTGGGCATAGCTAACCTTTGTTCACATACACATAAACCAATATAAGCATCACGACTACCATTAGATAATGTATAGCAACTGCACAGAGTTTACTAACCTTAGTCACTGCAATCAGTTGGTCATAATCAGTTTTCTTGGTTTTTGTATTTTTCATTATCCACAGAAATGGTGACCACAGCCATGGGGTGAAGGAACTGTGTGACCTGCGTTTAAAATATTTCAAGGAGGGGACAAGAATGACTGATCTACCCACAGCAACAAAACAGAAGGCCCGGTTCCCTCTTGAGAAGTCCATCACTCTCTCAACAGACAATTGCATCCCTTCACTTTTTTTTTTTTTTTTTTTTATTATTTTGTTTTACATTTTAATGTCCAAACTCCTGTTAAACTCTCAGCGGCCAAAGTAGGCCATCAGGGAATATTGTACAACCACAATAAAAGAAAGTTGGCAAGTTAAAGTATACATACATGTTTATATCTCGTCTTGTATAGATGGGGCTTATAGATCCTACGGTTGATTCATACTGTGGTCACCTTGAAGGGGCAATACAGACCTTAAGCGCCCAATCCCTGCTAGCTCACTATGCAGGCACAAAGCTTTCCGTCAATGCGTTCTCTCTTTGTGGTTCATATCTTTTGGAAGCACACTGATCGTGAACGTGTGCTCACAGCATCAGTGCCATACGTTTTCTTTCCTGTTGTATTTCAACTTCCCATCAAATTGACTTCATTGGTTTCCGTTTTGTTTCATACTTATGTCCCTCTGTTTGTCACTGTACCATAAGGACATGGAACAGATTGGATGCCATTGACGCCACCAGTACCCATTGAAATTGTCTCAAACTTTGGGTGCAATATTATAATTTAGGGGTCCAGAATGGAGATGTGCTGATTGCCTCTGAACATCTGTCATCCTGGATGAACGATGTCCCTTTGTTAGTTTCTAGCTCTAGTACGACATGCTAGTAACCAAACAATTTGTATGGTTTTTGATTTTTGGTTTGGTTCATAAGTCATTTTAAGAATAAATATTTTGTATTTTAAGGATTTGTCTTGCCTCTTGCAAAAATATTACTGACCTTATTGGGGAAGTCTGATGGTAATGTTCCTATCTGGTATATTCTGACATTGTATTATGATATCGGTTTCTGTTTTGTATTGATGTCTTCAGGTGAAGAGGACATTTGGGTAGGAATGTGGCGAACCCTTCAAGGCCTGCACAGGAAATGGAGAGGGAACAAATTGTGCCTCATCGGTTATGAGAGAAAAATCTAAAGGGAAAGACTGTATAGAGTAAGACAGAATCCATGACAAAAAGGATCTTGAGATGGATGGTGCTAACTGCTGTGGTGTGTTTTTTGTTTTTACATACTAATGGCATTATTTTGTCCTGTAAGAAGTAAATCTGTTGGTGAGATTACCCAATGGCATTAAATCATCATCTAAAAGACAGCTATTTGATTGTTTCAATTTTAAGTTTGACAGTAAACAAACAAAAAAAACATCGTTGTCTGAGAATGCACCACGTGTTTTGGGGGAAAATGTCAACATTTTTATTTGAATGCTTCAAAGTTGTCATGATCTGTTTTGATTTGCTTATTTCCCCTTTTTGTTTGTCAGATAAGTGCCATGTCATACACACAGCACTTGCTGGTGCCCCCCCCCCCCCTTTTTTTTGTATTCAATTGTATGCCCTTACACCAACGTCTACCGTATTGACCAACAGTTACTCCATTGTACACTTCTCACTTAACACAATTACCCTTTTCTTTATACAGAATAGAACTTACACAAATTGGAATTTTGAAGGAATTGGTACAGTAAATGTGACATGACTTCTGAGTTACAGGCAATTAAAAAATATTGAGGAAAATTCTTAAATTCCTCTACCAAACGTATTTGATTATTCATACAAAAAAATGTTTGTACTATAAATACCCTTCGTCATTCACTGCTTTATCCAGTATTCCCCAAAAAGTATTGTTTGTTTTCTACACATCAGTCAAATGTACAAACGGTTTTGCTGACTCAACAATTACCGAGTATATCTGATGTTCAGATGAGTTCAAATAAATCTTTTTTCCAAAAGCGTCTGAGCTTTGTCAACTATTTATTCACCATATTTCTCAAAATCATAGGCCACCATGGAAATGGAATAGTTATAGTATTCTAGTTATTACTTTATATACAGCTTTTGAGGCAAATCAGCAAACGAAGACTATGTAGACTCGATTTAAGTCATATTTTTTATTTTATACTAAATATTATGACCGTGGGGTACCTAAACTGCACGCACTGACTAGGCAGAGGTTTTGTGTACGTCATGACATCACTAATGGGAAATCCCGCCCTCTACGCCTGCCAGTGTACAGTTCCGTTCTGTGGTTAGAATTACAGGAACGTTTATGCCGAATTGTACTGGAATTTTCAAAGAAACATCATAATGGCTGCCCGGGTGAGTTTATTTGGAATTTAAATCCGTCAGTTAAGGACTTTTACAAATCGATATTTTTTGTATATCGTGTACACTTAAGGTTTCGTTTTAGGGTTTGTATACCAACTGGAGTAGGACTTGTAGCATGTGTGTGTGTGGCAGAGTAAAACGTCATTCAAAACTCCTAACAACCCAAGCCCGGAAGACGAACGGAGTATCTTATGACCAACTAGTTGTAAAGTGTCTGTACATCATTTCACTGTATAGTTCGATGAATCTGCGGTGGTGACAACGTCATCAAGGTACATTCATAGCTAGCCTATCCCCAAAGTCAATAAATACTGAACTATGAGACAGATGGAAATTTGAGAGAGTAGGGCCTAGTAAGGAGATGCTGCGTTGATAAAAGTTTAGAAAACGAACATATGTTCACCGAGCCATTGATTCAACAGGTTTTGTTTGTGACACTGCAGTGCAGACATTTGTGTACTTATGCTACGTAGGCAGTGTGCGACAGGCCATACCCGTTTTTTTTAGGTGAACAATGATGAACTCTGAATTGGCCCATGGATGGCAGACTTGTTTCCCATAGATGTGAGCTGATTACATGGGATTAAATGTTAGGAATTCTGGCCACATGATTTACAGCTGTAACCTATAGATGACGTACAGTGTCAGATTTTCAACGTCATCAGGGGCTCAGAGCGAATTCAAAGGCCTTGAGACTTGCACATTTTAAACAAATATCCAAAGCAAAGCATTCCAGCCTACGCATCATGCGCTGAACCAATGACACACTCTACGAGCCTTTATTCCCCAATAGTAAGCAGGTCTTCACCCATTCAATGATCCAAATTTTTATGTTGAAGACACTAGTACATAGCGCAAAACGGTTTATATTTTATTTACTCATACTGTAATTGAGGATAATTATCTTTGTTATTAGAATGAGAACGGATTAACTATATTTTTAATTAGCTTTTTGCTGAGAATGATGACGAAGGTATTTTTTTTTCCAGGCTAATGCTCTGAATCACTTCTTTAGTTAGGCTATGTGTAACTTTCAAACATACTAATTGATTTGCTACATCTCAGTGGTATTAATGGTATCTGCAATTAAGTTCTATCAGACACGTTATTGTATATTATGGGATGCAGGAAAACACTTTAGGTCCAATGACTTCATAATGGGCAAGTCTCTCCAAATAGGCTACATCTAATAGGCTCATCTGTGTATCGTCAAAACTAGGGAATATAGGCTGACAGCTGTGGTCCCCTATCTACTTTGCCACTAATAATAAAAAAAAACAGCTTTATCCAATATTTGCAGACTAAGGCCATTTTCTCACCAGCGTTTGCTAGTCCCAATCAATGCATGGAAGAAAAAAGATGGCCAATACTGGAAAGTGGAAAGGATTTAGGCTTTCATATGAGCCGTTAGATGGGAGATGGCTCTGTTGGCCCGTGAAACCATCCAGGTCTAGGTAGGCCTATTGCTTGGTCCCTTACTGCAGGGTCCATTCACAGCCACAGGTAGGCTATAATTTGTCGAAACCCAACCTGTGACAATATGTTGCCCCAATATGCAATAACAGGCCTACCAATGGATTGTCTTTGAAAGTGCAGCCTATTTCACTGCAAACTCTATTCAAGGGTCCATTCAACCTGAAGGGCCTGCATAATAGAGTGATGGATGGAGCCTTTGGTGCTCAAATCACTAACAAGAGCACAAGAACCCTGCCATCCCTTTAAAGGTCCCTGTTGAATCTCTTTCTTTAGGCCTATGACATCGTTGGTTAAAATAGAGCTTTACCAAAGACTAGTTCGAATTCTCTGTTGTGGGTAGTGAAGAATGCTCATGACCAGTTGGGTTGAGCTTGTGTTCGAGTGAGCAGTTTGGAGACCAGCTAGATTTATGACCGTGATCCCGATAGAATTGTTGGACCCTGTGCATTCTTTAGCTCGGTGGAAAGAAATCCCCATGGCAACCTTTGTGCAACAGCTATTTTGAGGCAACGGTTGCTGTGCTAATGGACAGTTGGGGAAAGTCTATTTAAAGTCCTCAAAAGTACACTCGCTCAGAAAAAATGACACCTCTCCCATTGTGCTGTGCTGCTCAGCCACTTCAAATGTGAGGTTGCGTAATTTTAATTGAATGATTGTTATGGTTTGGTGTAGGTCAAGACTCTCACAGACAATTCGTCAATAAGGGCCAGGCCATACGGTCGTTCCTGACTTCGCCTTCAACCACTGATTCAATCAAAAGCAGCAGCCTTTCAGGATCAGTCACTATATGCCTCTTTAATTTGAATCCAGGGCTGCAACTGTGAGAAAATATATATGCTCAGAGGATTCGTATTGAAAGCCTGTTGGAGAAATCCAAATTCATGTTTTCATGAATTTAACCATAGTGGTGCGACTGGAAAGCACTTTGAGGTAACTGTGAAATATTCTGCTAGTTAGTCCAACACCATTTTGCCTTTTATAGAGATTCTGATCAACTCTGTGCTTGTTGAAAGAAGGGAGTCACCTGGGGAATACTGACACACACACACACACACACACACACACACACACGCACACACACACACGCACACACTTGGCTAGAATGGAAACAATGTTGAATGTCACAAAATCCTATTTGTGTTCTAACTGACATTTGTTATTGCCGCTGATATTTTGGACCTGAATAATAATCTACTGTGCTGGTCTTTTATTTTACAGACTATGCAGGTGGCCCGCTGCCCTACAGACGAACTGTCCCTGACCAACTGTGCAGTCGTGAGTGAGAAAGAGCCTCAGTTTGAACAGTGAGTTGGATGCCTAAGCGCGTGTGTGTGTGTGTGTGTGTGTGTGTGTGTGTGTGTGTGTGTGTGTGTGTGTGTGTGTGTGTGTGTGTGTGTGTGTTAGTGCGGTTGGTTGAATTTTTCACGCGTGTGTGTGTCGTACGTCCTCAAGAAAAGGTTTTGTGATATTAAAGACCTGTGTGTGTGTGTGTGTGTGTGTGTGTGTGTGTGTGTGTGTGTGTGTGAGAGAGAGAGAGAGAGAGAGAGAGAGAGAGAGAGAGAGAGAGAGAGAGAGAGAGAGAGAGAGTTCAGTGACAAACAGTACTAGTACTTTCCAAACCAACTACGATGACCCATACTCCTATCACATGGCCAAGGCCACTCAGCTTCCACCCCCGGGCCCCCACCACCCCCTCTGCTCCTTTTCCACGTCCCTCTGAGCCTGCCTGGCACCACAGCTCTGTAGCCTGGACAGGGTAACCCATTAACCCTGTGTGTGTGTGTGTGTGTGTGTGTGTGTGTGCGCGCACACGCGCGTCTGTGCGTCTGGTTGTGTGTCTGGTTTGCACTGAGGACTGAAACCATTGATCAGAGTTCTGCTTCCAGCTCTGTTTTGACACCAGTCTGTCCCCTGCATCCCAGACTCCCATCCTCCTTGGCAGACCATGAACATTATCCTGGGCTTGAAGAGCAATCTCTTCCATATGACTTTATTCGTCATATTCCGACACACACAAAACAGCGATTCTTTAGCCCCCCAACCACCCACCCCCCATATGTTTCATAAATTGTTTGCCTTTTATACTTTTAGTCAGTCTCGCCATGTTGTCTAGGCTCTACGAATCAACTTAGACAATTCATTTCTTTCCTGAACATATGTTTACGGTCTCGAATCATATCCACAAAGGACTCTGTCATGATGGTATCTCTTATTTTCCATAATACCTTTTTCCTCTTATTCTCCCTGTGTGTATTCCCTTTCAGGCACGTGACCGTGCGGACCATGCCAAACCACAAGTACGTTTTCACAGTGAAGACTCACCCCAGTCTGGTGGCGGCGACCATTGCCTTCAGTCTGCCTCAGGTAGCCTACAGGATGTCACCCCAGCTCTGTCCTTTGATATCAAGTCGCACTCTTACGTCTGTTCCTCGGTTTTTCTCAAATGTGGCAGCTTCTTTGCTGTCTACTGGAAGCGCCAGACATTGTTTTAACCGGAGACTCGTGTACATACACATAGAACCATAAAGGATTGTTATTGTTTTGCCCGACATGGTTGTAGAACCGTTGGACTTAGTGCTGTGTTGAGGAACTGGAGCACATCATTTGAAATAGATAGGCTGAGAGTGGGGATTTTATACTTTGATACTTCTTGAGGAACCGCCTGTGAAAGCTGCATTGAAATGAACCCACCATGCGTTTGCTGCACATCTGTCAAGGCTAACTCTTTTTCTGTAAATACTGCTTTGTCTGTGGGGCCTAGTTAACAACCTCTGAGCTGACTCTTATACGGTTATTAATAATAATAATAATAATAATAATAATAATAATAATGAATGATAACTCTTGATCTAGCTGGCTGGTTCTTTCTCTGGGCTCCATGCACGCACCTTTCTTTTTCTATTGTCTCGCCGTCTGTCACACTGCTTTTCAACTTTGACCTTTGCCTGTCTCCTGCCTGCCCCTCCTCCTTAACTTGGCAGCTTCAACGGCACACAGGTACTACTGTAACTTCCTCCTAACAGTCTTATTTCACAGCCAAAGTTAAGACTGTGACGTTGGCGTTCAGCTATACATTTATGACGATTCAAATCTATGCCAGATACCATATTAGTTCTCTTTGAAATGTAATAATAGAGGTGCTGTGCAATAAGACTATGCTAATGAGGAACGTTCTGCTGTCGTGTTTGAATGGGAAAAACTAGCCTGTGTGAATTACTGTTTAAATTGACATTAGATCTTTGTGTTTTGGACTTTGTAGTTTCTCATTCCTTTCTCATGTTCCACCTTGTTGCTGGGCAACTAGTTGCCATAAATAGTAAACCCTTAGATCCCTGTCTATTCAATATCAATGTTTCCATGATAATAGCTCAATACATGGGGCATGTTTTCACTGTCTCCTGAATCATTGGCTCCTTAATGTCTTTCAGAGAAAATGGGCCGGCCTATCCATTGGTCAAGATGTGGAAGGTAAGTGCGGTGATGGATTATGGGTAAACACCTACTCGCAACTTTTCCCCACCCCCCACCTGTTAAATCTGACCGTCAGTACGATGGCTCTTAGCTTTTTTGGTCAACCAGTGCCAAACTTATTAGCTTGTAATTTTCTCTTAATGACCACTTTGCATTGTGGGTGTCAGAGTTCTGCACCGCACAATCAGTCTTTGTCTCGCACTCGGCCATTGACTATTGAATGCGGTTGATTGTCACTTATGTCCTCTCCCTCAGTGAAAGACAGATTTTCTAGGTTTGCTCTATTTGCGTAGGTGCCATTTCAAGGAACACAACCGCTGTAAATGGTTCAACAACCTCCAGTGTTTTACTACGGTTCCTTTGAGTTAACGACAGTCGTCTCTGCCAGAAAAATGGCCATTCAACTTTCCCCTATGTTGCTTTTCTGCTATGTTGGCTTCTGATACACATATCCCACAGATAGTAAGTGATGCGAAGAGGTGGAGGATTAGATTGTGTCTGTGAACAAGGAAGAGGTGGAGGAGAAGGTGGACATGATTGATTCATCACAGAGCAGGAAGAATAGGAGGAAGCAAGGAAAGGCGGAGGAGGAGGAGGAGGAGGAGGAGGAGGAGGAGGAGGAAGAAGAAGAGGAGAGGGAAGGAAGGGAAATGATTGCCGTGGGCCTTGACACGGCGCATGAGTCTCAAAATCCTGGCCCAGCGCCAGAGGTCTGACAGAATAAAAGTGTGTTCTTTGATATCGCGCAGTGCCTCAAGGCTTATTGTCAAAATTGATATAGGCCCCATAGACTGTAGCGCTGCTCACATTATCTCACCATCCTTTTTCCTCCCGATATTAGATATCTGCTCAAAAATTAAGAATAATATTACTAAAATGAAACTATTATTTTTGACACATATATTGCTTTCAGTTGAACGCAATGCCACGTAATGTAATACTTGATCCAAGGGATAATGTGTTTTGTGACATCTGCCTGTTAACTGTTGTCATTTGGAGCTGTAACTTTGAGCCTTTACAAAGGTAGTCCTTGGGCTTACAAAGTTTCGATAATGGTTAAATAAAAAATAAAAAACTAAAAGCCAGACCTAGAATAGAACTCTTACCGCAGCTGGCTGATTTCCATGTTATTTTTCTAAACAGCGAGGGCCAACTGGAGCATGAGACAGTGGAACAGCTTGTGCCACTTTCTTCTAAGGTGCTACTAAACAAGTCTCCTGCTGTGTTTAAAAGCTCAATTATCCAAGTCAGTCACTGTGGCAAGCACATGTGGTAATGGACTCCAATTCATGTCGTTTTAACGATTATACCAGATTGGATTCGATCCAAATGTCGCTTAGGAAAGTTGAAAACTGCTATATTAATGCCGTCGATATTTCTGCCCCTCCTCTAACTGCAGTAACCAACTACAAGTTTGACAAGTCCAAGCAGTGTGTGGGTGCAATGACGGCGGAGATAGACTTCCTGCAGAAGAAGAATGTGGACAGCAACCCCTACGACTCAGACAAAATGGCTGCTGAGTTCCTCCAGCACTTTAACAATCAGGCCTTCAATGTCGGCCAACAGGTACCAAGAAGGACTGTGACGTAATGAGAAAACAACATGTTGGAAGTGAACTGGCGGGGGGTCATTCTGTGTATGTACTTGGCCTATGAGTGTACAACATAGGGACGTCAACAGTTTTTTTTTTGTTTTGTTTTTCCAGCTTACATGTGAAAAGGGAGGAACAATGCCCATTTCCATATTTTAAATTGTTTTGGTTGTGTTCATCTTCCTTTGTTTTATTTCTTCCTATGTTCTAGTTTGTGTTTAGTTTCTGTGATAAGCTGTTTGGCCTAGTGATAAAGGATATCGAGGCCATGGACCCCAGTATCCTCAAAGGCGAACAGCCTTCCGGCAAGAAGCACAAGGTCTGTACAACAATTGCTATCACTTCAAAGTGCTTTCTCGGTACACCATGGCACTGTGTGATGTAGTTGGCGAGCAGTTTAAATCATGACAAACGGATTGCTCTCAATGGCACATTTGCCCAATAAATCCTCTAACTGATGCGTTCCTTTTTCCGCAGATTGATATTGGATTGTTGCTGGGCAACAGTCAGGTGATGTTTGAGAAGGCGGAGAGCTCATCGCTCACTCTAGTCGGTGAGTGTCAGCAGAAAGCCCCCTGCCCTGACAGCAGCATATGACGCATTGACAGACTAATCGCTTTTGCCTCAGTCCATTACCAATGTGTGAATCCAATTCACTACACCTGACACCGCGAACCTTCCAAAAGCATTATGAATTTATGGGAGGGAAAAGTGTAAACAGATTAGGCTCCTGCTTTTGTGTAATGATGTGAGGATAATATGTTTACAAGGCAAAGAGACCAGCGGGTGATTTTGTGACAGGATCGTTTGCCGAAGATGGATTGTTACACCGCTCAACCACATGGGGGCAGCCTGCACCCATTTTTTTTATCTTCTCTGAGAAACTCTTAACAAGTGTGTTTGATAAGTATAGGAAATGTGCTCTTCATTTCACTAAGGTCACTGAGGAAACTCTGAATATGATGGATACATGCAATATTATACACAAGCGATAGACGGTACAATCTGATCAGTTTTTTTGTATGGTACTCAGCTGCTATTTCGCTTTCTAGTTATTGTTTCCTAAACATTGCTCATTACGATGCAGTCAGCTGAATGTTGAAACTACTGTCCCGCCGACGCCTTGGTTCATATCAGTAAAAGTTCATTTAATGGAGAGACCTGATCCAGCTGGTGGCCGCATATTCGCCGCTATATTCTAACGTCATTCTAACAATCGTGAAACGTTCATGGACGGATGTGATGGTCGTTTGTTTGCTCCTGTCTGTCCTCTAGGGAAAGCTAAGACCAGGGAGGCACGCCAGTCGATCATCAACCCGGACTGGAACTTCGAGAGGATGGGGATCGGCGGCCTGGACAAGGAGTTCTCCGACATCTTCCGCCGGGCTTTTGCCTCCCGAGTCTTCCCTCCTGACATTGTGGAGCAGATGGGTGAGCAGGTCTCCTTCACTCTCTCTTTCCTCCCCCCCTTCACGTTCAATTCGAATTAAAGACTATTTTTCTCCGACCATCTCCGACCGCCTTACTTTGCTCTTCTCCTCCGTTTTCTTTAAATTCTTTTTATAACTCAAATTATGTGTATATTCCCCTCACCACATCCTTCGGTAACCACCTTTGGTGCTGCCCAGGAAACCTGTGTTCCAGCTTTCACTGGATTGGACCAACTGGCTCATTAATCATTGCTAGGGAGGGGGATTTGGACTATCGAGCCAAAACAAATCCCTCAATATGACGGCGGAGCCCCGTGAAGTTAAAAAAGACTCTCTTTGTTTCCAATGGCATGGAATCCTAAACTTATTGTCTAAGACTGGAAGGCGCTCACAATTTTGGGAATGATTACTTTTGAACTAAAACGACTGTGGTGTTAGAAAGTAAAAAGCCGTCGAGCTGGCTTGAGTTATGACCTGTGCCTTGATCCGCAACAATCCTTCTCGGCTAACCACTCATAAATCGTCGTTTGACATCAGATCACAATGTCGATTTCACTTTTTACCAAAGGCCTTGCGTCGCCGAAGTTTATAGAACTACTTAGTTCTTAGTACTTAGTTACTCTTCTTTGGGAGTAACACACACACCCACACCCCCCCACCCACCCACACACACGCACACACACACACGGACAGACAAACACCCCGTAGCAGTGTGACGTCCCCCGTGTAGCCTGACCTTTTGGGTGGGCGGGTGGGTGCGATAGTAGGCCCCTGGCTGTGGTGGCCAGCTGGCCGCTGTAATGAGATGGCGAATCCTGATAGAGGACTCAAGCTAAAGGTGAGCCTCTAATTGGCCAGCGTGGGGGGGGCATAGGTGCTGACGGAGATAGTGGTACACTGGGAGCAAAGAGGTGTGTGTGTGTGTTTCAGAGAGCCTGTCGCTCTCACTTCTGCTTCTCCCACCATGTCCCTGCAAAGGTGAACCCGACAGGGACAAGACAGACCCCCTATTACTTCCTTGGTATTTCCAACACACACACACAAACACACACACACACACACACACACACACACCAAACACACTTTATCCCATGACTTTGGTTCCACCAGTAGAATACCCTCCCCCGGGTTCAGACGGGCTCATCTCAAGCAGGCCCAAATGACAGGTCTGATCCTTATCTCCGAGCTCTCAATTAGTCTAGACTAAATGTCATGGGGCAGGTGCAATAAGTCAGGAGGGCCCGGGCCGTCTCGACCCGAGTGTTGTTAATCTCCCCTCTCCATCTTCACGGCACTGCTGGTCCACCAGCGCACGGTGAGGAGCGCCGTTTGTTGATTGTTGCCAATCTGGAGGAGGTCTCGTAGAACGCGTGTTCTCTGCCTCTCTCTCTCTCTCTCTCTCTCTCTCTCTCTCTCTCTCTCTCTCTCTCTCTCTCTCTCTCTGTCTGTCTGTTTCTGTGTCTCTTTCTCTCTTTCTCACTCTTTAACAATGTTGTCATGAAATTTATTGGAAGATTTTCTTCTTCTACAACAAATGTTTTTTAATACATGGATTTGCTGTTTTGTTCTGCGTGTGTCCCTCTGCAGGCTGTAAGCACGTGAAGGGCATCCTGCTGTTTGGCCCGCCGGGCTGCGGCAAGACGCTGATGGCCCGGCAGATCGGCAAGATGCTCAACGCCCGCGAGCCCAAGATCGTCAACGGCCCCGAGATCCTCAACAAGTACGTGGGCGAGTCGGAGGCCAACGTCCGGAAACTGTTTGCCGACGCGGAAGACGAGCAGAAGAGAGTGAGTACGGGACACGTGACACACACACACACACACACACACACACACACACACACACCCCGACCAACCTATACACGTAATTTCCTATGGCCTGTAGATACCCTACAATTTGTCCCTGTGAAGCACTCACAGCATGGGCAATTAACCACATGACATGATCAAAAAAAGTAAGACCTGATGATAATGATACCCAACTACAGGCCTATTTGTTCATAGTAAAACTCCCGAGTTGAGGCCGATGTTTTCACTGCCAAACTTAACTGGCGATAAGCATCAGCCGAGTGCACACCGAGCTCATTTCTGGAGCAGAGGAGAGATCTGCCCTTTCGGGCAGCCATAGCTGTCATAACTGTGGTGAGGCGCTGGCTCCTCCAGAGGCGCGGTTCGGGCCCTGAGTGACGCGGCGACGCGGCAGCACTGACGGCCTCACTCCTCACCACCTAATGAGGGGCCGGCTGGGGTTATCCCCCCCCGCCCCCGCCCAGCCAGACCATAATAACCCCCAGCTCCACACCTGCTTTAAATGCTACGTCTAGAGACTGACGGGGCCGGAGATGGAGGGATAACCCCCCAGTCTGCTCGCTCTCTCTCGGTCTCGCTCGCTCTCGCTCTCTCTCTCTCTCTCTCTCTCTCTCTCTCTCTCTCTC
>CM030187.1:12396763-12511763 GCA_017639675.1 Aplochiton taeniatus
GACAAGGAGCGCTCTGAGATAGCCAAGGCGGTCAAGGGCCAGGGGCTGTGGATCGGCATCAAGAAGCTCCTCATGCTCATTGAGATGGCCGTGCAGGTGAGGGGAACAGCATTTCCATTCATCTGCTGTGTTTTAAGGTCATAGCTTTTGTTCACACACGAACCGCTTTCGGCTTTCAGACAGTCTGATGGGTTTTGTTTTGGGGGTGGGGGGGGGGGGTGAACATGAGGAGCTGAAGCGTTGGTGCTAGATGAATCTAGGCTAGTCAATGAGCAGGGTGACACAGTTGAAAATTGCTTCCATATCATGCACAGTGCATATCGACACTGATGTACCGTCCTACGGCTTACTTCCCACACACACGCACACGCATACACACAGACACAGAGGTATACATGGTATGTTAATGTGTGTGGTGGCCTAAGCCTGTTGCAGTTATGTGTCCCTGTGCTGTGTAAGTGCTGTGGTATGCACTAATGCAGCCATGTTTAGCAGCCCGCCTGCCCCCCCTCAACAAAGTATGAACTAGCATTTGCTGAGACATGCTGCGCACAGCGCAGCTGACACACACACACACACACACAGCTTTGCCAGCCTCCACTCTTGCCTTTTCCCCCCCTCTCATTCCAACAGTTTTGACTCCTCACGTCGACTACAATAGCTACAGGCAACTCCAAAGATAAGTTATTGCATAGACTGACATTAATTTTCTTTCTTAATCTCCCCATCAAATCCAGTTTGTTTCAATGAAAGCCTGAATTCCAATACCTTTTTTTTTTCTTCTTCTTTTTACCACTTCACATTTCCGAAATGTATGACATTTTACCTTCTGCCCGTATCAGGGACGTTATGAATTATTTGACATTATTTCTGACGTCAAAATGGGTCCGGTATTCTATTCACACAAATGCTACAAGCTAAAAGTTTGGCATTAACTACCAGCATTCCCGGATGATGCATGTAGAAAGTATCTCTGTGTTTCAGATGGAGCCCAACTACCGGGTGACCAAGTTCCTGACGCTACTTCAAGACGAGGGAGCGTAAGCATTTGTTTTTCTCTTTTTTTCTTCGTTTTCTTCTCCCTGCCAACTTACACAAATCAGCCAAACTTGTTCTCGTTTCACCCCCTCGCCGACCCCATCAAAATAACCTGTCTGCAGTCGCACGGTCCCTGTGTGGGGTTGTTTTGTCGGTGGAGTTTTTTTTTTTTTGCTCGGTTTTATTTATTCACCTCTTCCTTCTGGTCTCCAGGTTGGGTTCTGACAAGCATCTGAAATTCTAGGCCCGGGGTGGAGCTGAGCCGCCTGACTGTAGCATCCCGGTAAGAACTCCTCACACAGACGAGATAGCGCCCCTCCCCCCCTCCCCCGCCAGACCCCGAGAGAGGCGCATCATGCAGACACGTCTAGAAATAGGTCGGGTAGACAGGCGCTCCCCAGCCGATACCCCGACAGCCTGGGCTCGTCCTTTCATTTTTGGGGAGGCCTCCTTCCTGAGTCGACTCGCTGTCTTTCCTGTCTCCTGTCCTCAGTGGCTGAAGTGCGGAAGCCTGAAAAGCGGCTGGCGTGAGAGAGAGAGAGAGAGAGAGAGAGAAGAAGAGAGAGACGAAGAGAGACGGGATATTCTGTCTCCGCACCTACGCCAACCCTCCCCAGAGCTCTCGATGTGCCGCCTGTACCGCATGCCTCTGACCAGCCCTCTCAACGCACCGCGGATGTATTTGTGTAAAATAAGAGAGTAATGAGCTCTCTTTGTGATCTCTGTGTGTACATTATAACTTTTCTTGAAAGCAGATGTTGTCTATGTGCTAACGAGAGCGCTCCAGTTTTTTTTTTTTTATTGTACAAACAGTAGGAAAAGGAAATGTGAAATGTCCTATTCCGAGTATGGCTGAGACACAAAAGGCGCCTGCCCTCTCATGTACTGTATATGGTTACTTTGTCAGTTGAATATGTGTTTGATCAATATATTATGAACAGATTTAATACGATCATTCCAGGGAATTATGGTTCCATGCCTTTTAAAGCTCAACTCACATCGGTCTTATGCTATTTGTTTGTGTTTGTATTTCTTTGTTTTATGAAAAGATAAATCACGTCATTAATATAAACAGATTTAGTTAACTTGCACCAAAAGTGACCGTCAACGTAATGAACGATACTATTTTTGAAGGGAAAAAACGCCTCACAGTTGATCTCACTGTGGTAAAAGTCTCTGTTGTGATGTTTGGCTCACAGCGAAGGGTTCTTTTGAGTGACTGCCGGTGCCTTTACTGATGATAGCTTTATGGACTTTAGTCCTAGGAGTTTATCCAGCGACAACAGGTGTTCATCCGCTCTCCCCTAGCCCCCCACGTCCTCTACAGTGCACCTGGGAACATTGAAAGGATAGATACAAAATGTCTGCAGCTGCTACCGTTTCCTCGAACCTAGCAGTTATAATGTAGACCAGGCACGGGACTGAGCACTGACGTTAGTATTTGTCCGGCCTGAAACACGACCTTGTTACTTTGTGATCCTCTTGTTGCACAGTTGAGCTCTCATTAATTTTATTCATAAGATAAAAATCCCAAGGTTTGATGGGAGTGGGGTGGGTGACTGATATCTGGCCAAGCATTATAGAAGACTAGAGGACCTCATGCAGGGACACATTCTACCCAGTACTGCTAGCAAAACTTTATATGTACTCTATTCAAGCCCCACTTACAATGGCTGTCTATATTATTTGGGTTACGTGAATTTCATGCCCAGTCTTTAGGGGTAATAAATGCTAGCACAACATTATATTTACTGCATTCAAGCCCCCAAACAGAGGGTTGCCAATATCTTGCCCGGTCTGTGGGCATGTTCCAACACTGCCGTGATATTGCCTGGCATCTCCCAAGTATAAGTTAATACAAGTGTCTGTGAACAGATGTGGCCTAACGTCTTCGTTATTTGCAGTAAACATTGTGCGTTTTGTAATGTGTCCTAAATGCTGTAAGAAAGTTTTTTGTAATGATAAATTGCAAGTGTATCATTGCAATAAATGTCGTCACAAGAA
This sequence comes from Aplochiton taeniatus, assembly GCA_017639675.1. Taxonomy (NCBI): domain Eukaryota; kingdom Metazoa; phylum Chordata; class Actinopteri; order Galaxiiformes; family Galaxiidae; genus Aplochiton; species Aplochiton taeniatus. The sequence continues at coordinate 12,399,806 of CM030187.1, forward strand.
AAGTGAGTTTTGTCCTATGAGCGACACTGTATTCTGTTGAGCTACCTGCTCGGTGACAAGTTATCGCAACCACCAAAGCTACTTATGTAATACTGAATCACCAAGCGGAAATTTGATTTAATCATATGTGATTCTCTAGAAGACATTGAGACATAACATTATTATCAGGCTGTATGAAATCATACTATTTATTATGCATTAAGCACCTTCTATCACAGCCTGGAACACGTAAGTTTCCATTTAGACAGGAGCTCAGTAGTGTTATGTGCAAACTATATTATACATGACTTGATAAAGAATAGGCTTTAAACAAATGAGTCATCGAATTCTGAAATAATTCCCGGGATTATACCCGGAGTAGGCTACCTCTGACTAAGAAGCAAAAGCACGAGACAGTCATTTGTTCTTCAAATATATAATCTTAGTTCAGTCATACAGATATATACATTGTATAATAAATAATATTTATAAAAACGTAACATTTCAGATTATAAAATAAAAAGGGAATTATTAACTTTAACCTTTGTACAAAACTTTGGATATAGCGGGAAGGAAAAGAAGGAACTGAACAGAAAGGGCCCAGGTAGGGAGGGCTTATTAGAAGGTGACGCAGATGCTAAGCTATGTCACAAAAGAGAGGAGTCTACACACTACTGGGGTAAATTGTAGTTTTGTTGTTAAATATAATTAATAGGAAGCACGAAGGACTGTCAGAACATGTTGTGTGGAAACCTGAAACAATTTGCTCACCTAATGTGAAGTCCATCTGCCATATCAATCCCAAAACCCCATCACTGGCAGTCATCAAACAACACACATTTCACATGAACAAAATATTACGGTTGTGTCCCAACAACGCTTCACAAACCTCGTTCCCTTGTTGCCAAATTGTATTATACAGTACTTAACAAAATGTAAAAGCTTTTGATGGCTGCATCCAGATTGTCTAAACATGCAACTTTCCCTTTCCTATTGGTAACGTTCCCCCGGATTTCTAATTTAAACTTGCAGGTGAGGTCAATGACTTAAGAGTAAAGAGAAAATAATTTGAAACAATCTAGACTAAACCTTGGGTTATCTCTACGTTTATTCTATTCTTAGTTGAGCCTTTCCCAAATGAGTGGTAGTCCTGTCAAAGCCATTAAGGCAAGGAGGATCAGAAAGCTTATTGGAACACACCCTGCCCTTTTCCCTCTGGTTTCCACATGTCATCGCACGTCCTCCCATCTTCCTCTTCTCTTGGAAATACATTGATAAGAGAAAGATTCTGTTTCATACAAGGACTTCGTAATATTGGGTAAAACTCAATGAAATGCTCAGTATGAGTTGGTTAAATAAATATATTTGAAACTAAATTTAAATTGGATGTGATTGGAGTCCAGGAATAAATCAGTGACTTTGCTTCACACCTGTGCCTTCTTGTGTTGTCAAAGTTTTGTCCTATGTTGCATTTCATTGAAGGACTCTCTCTGGCAATGATAACATGCCAATGTCATGAACATTAGTTGTATGTGTTAATCAGGTTTTAAACTGGGAAAGACAAACAATCTTCTCATTCAGACTGGTAGCGTTTAACATCTCTCTTAAACAAAATCTACTGTACCTTTTCACCACCTCAGGTTTTGTGTTGCTGAATAGTGCATATATGCGTTAAGATGTTACTTAATGGTGCAAGAGCGTTTGCTTGAGCACATGTCCCCTCCTGCATAGCTCCAATCTCAGTTCAATAGTAATATTTCAGAAATGTGAGGCTATAAAATTCCGGCACTAGCATATCTTCCGGGCATCTCCCTGTCAAACAGTGCAGTTCAGTGTTGTGTGCCTCAGCTTTTGGGGATATAATATATTTTGTCAGCTCAGTAGTTTAAAGGAGGGCGGAGTAGTGGTGCGTTCAGTACAAGCCCGCTGCTCTGTTGAGTTCAGTAGTTAATTAAGTGGTTGGTTCCTGGGCTGCCAACGTGTGTTCAGTATATTGTTTCGATGCCTTGGCGTTGGGTTTCGTTTTTTAAATGCTGACCAGCCCGGGCGGCAGGAAAGAGTGAGGTGTTAGTTAAAGACGTCCATTCTAAAGCAAGTGGTCTGAACGTCCTCCGTTTACTGCATTCGTCTCAGAAAGGTGCAAAGTGTGTTAAGCACTGCAGTCGTGTTTTTGACTGTGTGGGGGGAGGGGAAATAAATAAAGAAGGTGTTGTGTCGGCCCAATGCTGGAGGGAAGAGGAACCCGGGAAAAGGACCACAGCTTATTCCACTGAACTGGAACCACCGTGTCTCTCCTAGTCACACTGAAGAGGATAGGTGGGGGTATTTTTATACTATGCAGAAAAGTCCCAGTACAGAAGAAGGGCCATAACCCATGTGACCCCGGTGACTGTTCCTGATGGTATGTCTCACTGGGCATGTTTCATTTGTATTGTATTGGTGAGCTGTTCTTCTGTGTGTTTGTGTATTTAATGTCTGCAATGTCTGCGGGAGGTGGGTTTAGGGAGGTGGAGGTCGAGGGGTTGGGGGCGGGGGCAGCACTTGTAGTCCAACAGTCTGTCCGCCTGGCGCCTCGGGCCTCACTTACACGTGTGGACGTCGTAGACGCGCACGCATTCCTGGCAGCTGACGTAGCAGCACCAGTGGAAGATGCAGTGGCACTTCTCCTTCCGTTTCTCAGTCCGGGTGTTGTGGCCGCGCCCGCAGCACAGCAGGTCGCAGCCCTCGATGCCGTGCGAGGACACGTTGCAGGCGCGGTCGCGCGTGCCAAACGAGCCCGTCTCCGGGTTGGGCTCGCAGAAGTTGGGCGAGCCCTCGTAGTAGACCAGGTCGCGCTCCGTGGGGTGCTTGAAGAAGGCGTACTTGGCGCGCAGCGTCTCCACCCAGCCACGCGACTCACGGTGCTTCTCCACCACCATCTCGGAAGCGCTGTCGTACTTGTCCTTCAGGTAGTCGCCCAGCATGCGGAAGTCGGGCTGCGCCCACCAGCAGGTCTTGACCTCGCAGCTGCCGGACAGGCCGTGGCACTTACAGCGCAGGTGCATGTGGTCCAGGATGGTCTGAGAGTAGGAGACAGGCTATTAGCAAATTCACACAAGAACACATACTCACAAAACCCACTCACACTTACATACGTTCCTCAATTGACAACTCACAATTCAATTCGCATGAATCAATAAAACTGGATTTGATGGATTTGCTAAAACGAAGTAAAAAGAAAAAAGGTGTTTTGTTAAGTTACGGGGCAACTTCTTCCCCTCACGGCACTGGATGGTTTAGTGTTACAGGGAATTCAGCTCAGTCAATTAATGTGTCTAGAGAAAGATCTTGATTTGGGTGTCTATGGGTAAAAACATACTGTATTCTTAGTGGTGCAAACGAACAAAGCTAGTGAATGCACTTTCGGCCTGTGTGTTAGGTTGAGCACAACTGGGCACATCTCAAACTCCCCCTGTGTCATGCAGCTGTGAATCACCGACACGTCTGTTCACCCGCGGGGCCGCTAATTCCCTCTGAAGTCATTTTGTGTTCTAGGTTCTTTTGTTGGGATTCCAATTTTTTTTGTGCATTTTAATTCCCCCGTCTATATTTAGCCAGCTGTGGCAGAAGGCAGGTGTTTGTGGCACCTGGGGTGTGGGTGGTGCTGTATGAGAAGGGGGTGGAGGTGTGCTGTGACATCATGTCCTAGGCTCGTCAGACCCTTGGTATCTCTTAGAGGCCCCTGGGGGCAGACAACAGAGCGTGAGAGGTGAGCCGGGGTGGGGGTGAGGGGATTGTAGCTGATCGGAGGTCCTGACAGGGCTGCTGTTCGGGGGGCTCTCCTCTGCAGCTCCTGTGGTCTCTCCCCGCTCTCCTCCTGTCTGTCCAGAGATCAAAGGAGGGCCTTGTTGCCGTGTGGTCCCTCCAATTGCCCCTCAGCGCCATGGCAAGATGGCCGTCCGCCGCTCAGAGCAGTGACAGTGCCCGGGTCATGGTTTAAGTCTGCACGGATTCCCAAATTATTTTCCCCCTCGTCTAACTCGGGTTATTTGTCTGTCGTGGATATTTATTTATTTTTCTGCAAGGATGCCAGGCATGAAAGTCAACAGAAAGATGAGGGAGGAGATGAGGCGATGCGCTTAGATAAGGTAATTACCCCGGCAATCAAAGTGAACCGCTCTTCAGGTGGAAAACCCACTAAAACGCCGAGCTGAAGTCAAACACCGAAATCCCGTCTGTCATACAATTAGTAATCTTGAACTGGGATGTTTACCGTGGATAAATCCCACCCTGGTTTCCAAACAGTCAGATCATTGTTCGCTTTCAGGTCTCCTACCTTTTTATACCTTGACGGGGCTACAGGGTTGGGTGTGCCCAAAGTACCTTACTGCTTTTATTTGTTGAGCAATTTGTGGGGTTTGGAATCAAAGCGATGCAGACGACACGATGTAATGGAACGAGCGAGGATTTTTGTTGACGTGATCCTTTTGCGGCCGGCCATGCATGCATTCACCGAGTACCCTCCGGTGGGTTGTAGCCTCGCCTTACCGAGCGCCCCGCCTCGTTGTTGTGGCGGTTCATGGCAGAGCGAGCGTCGGGGCGGTTCTCTCGGGCGTCGGCGAACTCCCGCGACACCAGCACCCCGAACTCGGCGTCCTCGCTGCAGCCACCCCACTTCCAGCCTTCCCCCGGCGGACCCTTGTGGTGGGAGTCGCAGCCGCACATAGTGGACGTGCCCTCGGCACAGGAGCGGGTCACGGCGAAGGCCACCCCGGCGGAGGCTATGGCGTGGACGAAGGCCGACTCCCTGGTGGCTGGAGAGTGCAAGGGAGAGGGGGAAAGACACAGAGGGTGAGAGAAAGGGGGGGGGGGGGGGGGGGGGGGGGGGGGGGGGGGGGGGGGGGGGGGGGGGGGGGGGGGGGGAGGGGGGGGGGGGGGGGGGGGGGAGGGGGGGGGGGGGGGGGGGGGGGGGGGGGGGGGGGGTGGGGGGGGGGTTGGGGGGGGGGGGGGGGGGGGGGGGGGGGGGGGGGGGGGGGGGTAAAGAGAGAGAGAGAAAACGGAAGTAAACAATGTGTCCAATCTTTATTTTCCCCACTCTGACAACACAGCCTTGACAACCTGCAGCCCTGCCAACACCCATAAAGGGCCTATTGAAAAGGGAGGGGGCCTTAGGCACAAAGCTTTTAACACGGCATTTCATCTTCAAGCAGACGTACATATCTCAACATAACCGAGGGAGTTTTCCTTGAACATGAATTTTTGTTTGACACACAATACAACTGGGAAAAGAACTCAAAAGAGCCATTAGACATTGATCAATTAAAAAATGTACTCGCTTTCGTCGTATAAAAGCTTCTCCTCACAATAATCAACCTCGCTTTCATTGCTTGCTCTGGAGTCACGATGACAAAAAACAGACTTAGGGAGTGCATATTGTAACATAAGACATAAATCAGCCTATATTCTGGAGCATGCCTCCGCAGTGACATCAGCCTATTGTGACTTGGTTACTTAGTATAGGGCCCATCTCGTTTCTGTGATAGTGCCAACCTCATCTCATCTCTCATTGACCTCCTGTCATCCCTTTAGGTGTGCTTCTGCTGCATCTGGATAGTGTTTCAGGAATGTCATCCTTCACCCTCTCTTTATCTCTCTCTCTCCCTTTCTCTCTCGCTCTCTCTCGCACTCCCTCTCTTTCTCTCTCTATATATATTTCTCTCACTTTTCTGTCTTTTTGTCCGCCTGCTCTCTCTCTCTCTCTCTCTCTCTCCAGTTTCTACCTTTCTTTGTCTGTCTACCTACAGTAGATCTCTTATCTTTTCTCTCGGTTCTCTCTCTTCTGCCTCTATCTTTTTCTCTCGGTTTTGTTTTGCTCTCTCTTTCTTTCCCACTCTCCCTCTCTCTCGGTTCTATTCTCTTCTCTTTCCTCTTTCCTCTATCTCTCTAGTTTCTCTAATCTCTCTCTCTTTCTCTATCGCTCTCCCTCCATCTCTCCTTCTTTGGGAGCCTAGGGGCTGGCCCTGGTGAAGTCGAGCAGCGGTGCATCTACCTGGATGTTTGTGTGTCAGAGAGATGAAGTTACATCCGTACTAGAGAACACCAGAGCTCCCATCTCTATGGTTACACTTACTTTGAACGCAACGGCGTACTCTGTAACCGGACACCATTGTTTCACAATCACAGCACAGCTTACCGCCGTGACTCTACCATTTCACTGTACCGTGGTGCACAAGTGTGTGCGCCCACGCATGCATGAACACACACGCACACACACACACACACACCTGAGGGTATATTTGGAGGTGTCTACCGTGAAACAGGCCGAAAGAATGTGCGGAGGCCTAGACGAGCTTATTAAAATGGATGATCATTGAAGCGTTCTCAATTCCCAATGTCTTTGCAGTGTTCAATGCACTGTTTTTGTCGTTACCTTTTGACACGTCCACCTTTTTGTTCGTTTTCAAAAAACGAAAAGAGCTCCTGGTCCACAGCTTCTGGACGTCGTTGATCATTAGATGGGAGGTCAGGCAATCAGTCTGATATGCTTCTAGAGAACTGGAAACGTTACAGCCTATACTCACTTACAAAGAGCTTGTGATGACCAGTATTCTGGTGGTCCTGTATTGTTTAGATGATATGAGCTGTAAGCAAGCTAGATGATGCAAGACAAATGCCCTTACTTAATCCTCTGCCCCAACTATGCTTCATTATAGGTAAATAGACTAAAACAACATTTTAGTCTTGAACTAATGAACATTTGTTTGGTAGAATCATCATAAACACATGCGCGTGTGTTTACACGTGCACGCAAACACACACACACACCTCTGGTTCGGAGTCCCAGCTAACCCTGGCAAGCCCCGCTGGGCTCCCCACAACGGAGTCCTGTGAGCCGTGGGCCCCTGGAGCTCTGGCTGTCAGCCAAGGCTAGCACTGCTCCTGCTACCTGCTGGGCCCATCAATCCGCCTTTGTTTCCCCTTGTGTCACAGTGTATTACTCGCACAAAGGCCCCACAGCCCCACTCTGCCCAGAGCTGGCATTCCCTAAAATCCCCCACCCCCTTCCACCCACCCCCCCCCCCCCCCCTGCCCCCTTCCCTCCTTCCTTCTGTCCCTTTACAGGCAGCCTCCGCCACCACCCTGGAGCCCCCCGGTCTGGCGTCTTTAACAGCGCCACCCTCGAAACCACCACCACCCCCCGCCGCCGGGGGCAGCCACCAACAGTACCGTGCCGCTGCCGTAGCCCAGCCAACACCCGTGAAGGCGGCTGGGACCACCCCCCCCACCCCCACCCCCACCCCCCCCGGCCGCCCTGGGACAGACGGGTCTCGACTCCAGAGTGCTGTCCTTTCCTTCCGCGTTACCCTCTGCTCGCACCCCCCCCCCCCCCCCCCCCTCATCTCCCCCCTCGTCTTCCTCATTCCCATTCCACCCTGTTCCGACGTGGCGGCCGCTGGTAGGCCTGGAGGTTCCCTTTCAGCCCGGTTTTCATGACAGAGTCAAAAGGGCGTGTGAATGGGGTGTCCGTGGGAGCCGGGCCTGTGTGAGGCGCGCTCTGGCCTTCATGCACAGTAGGGGTTGAGCTGAGCCCCCCCCTGCCCCCCCCCCCCAGCCCCTTTTCTATTGCCTGTAATCTCATTTGGCCTCCCCTCTCCCCTTTCATTTGACGGAGGGAAGCGAGCGAGGGAGGTTTCTGCTCTGCCCATTCCTGCCCCGGATCCCTTCCTCCCCTCTCTGACACACAGGCTAATTCAGCTCCAATCAGCGCGCTCACCCCCAGCACACCACGCTGTGTCCCAGCGTGTTGGGGGTTGGGTGGGTGCGGCGGCGGGGGGGGGGGGGGGGGTTCTGTATCTATCAGGTTTATCGTTTGAATTTCAAAACAAAATGCCGCCGATTGTCTTAACACCATGCCTGCCTTTGGTAATCGCCCTGAAGTAAACCGTCTTTTGCGCGATTGACGGATGGATCCAGTTTGATCCACTGCCCCGACATGAGAGATTTACAAGGCGGACCTTCTTTCATGGTGAGGAGCCTAAACGTGGTTGAGAAACTCAGAAGCAGACAGTTAGTGGAAAGACAAATACGGTGGTTGACGGTAAAGATTGATGGGCGGTGTGAATAATGTGTCAGTGCTTGCACCAGGGGCTCATTTCTCACTCTGGCCAGGATAGGTGTATATTATTGTATTTGCTCTGGCAGTCATTTGTCAGCAGAAGCCCAAGGACCTTGCCGGGCTCCTCTGCAAAGCTACAGTGTAGTGTTCTTTCGACTCTAAAACGCATACAGCTGTCTATCAGTTGTTTCTTTCTTTCGGTTTGTTTATGAATACACCGCATATTTTGTTCCAGCATACATTTTGCACCCGCGTCACAGTTGCCTATTCAGATGTCGAAAGCGCTTGTTACAGTATTTCTAACTTAACAGCGCATTCTTTGAAGCCTCTTATTTATATATTTCCTCTCTACTTTTCTAGTAATCCCCCCCTCCCCCCTCGCACTTTGATTGTGAGTTTGTTTCGATTGAGAGCTTTTCTGTCTCAGTTTGCATTGCGCCATGTCCCCAGTTAAAAATACCTGCAGTAAACACAATGTGGTATTACCTAACGTCGTATGTGTGAAGGCGCTTTCAGGGAGCTTACCTTTGTCGAGCACGGGGCCAAAGATGGCCAGGTTGTCTTTGATGGTGGTGCAGTTCCAGCGGCGCCCTCGGAACTGGTGCTGGCACTCCTGGATGCCCAGCTTGACGCCCTCGGCCACGCTGGGCATGATCTCGATGTAGTTGCGGCAGAAGCGCAGCTGCTTGGGCACCAGGCCTGGGATGGAGCCGCACAGGATGGGCTGGGAGCCCAAAGAGGTGTACTGCTGCCCCAGGGCTAGAGACCTGCGTGGGGGCAGAGAGGAGTATAAACAGTGAGGGGGGTGCATTGACATCCTCTATTCATAAATGGACCTTAATGCTATGAAGGGTGCTCTAGAAATAATGGGGTCCCTGTCATGAAGATAAATTACGTATATGTAGTCAAAATGCATATTTCCTTACTCTCTCTCAAACACATCACCTTCCTATGAGGATCTTGGTCGGCAAGTTGTAAGACCATGATGAGACGTTAAAAAAACTCTGTTTCAAAATGATGTTAAAACGGTATAAAGGCTATAATTATAATAAGGGATATCAATCATTATCAGTTCTGGAAAAGAGAGCAAATAAAAAAAAAAAAAAACTGAATTAGAGCGCAAGACTTCTGAGGTGAGTGAGCCGCAAGCGTGACCTCGGCGAACTCGCCAACACAGCGGCAAAGGTGCCGAACTCTGTCAACATGCCAGAGAAGCCCCTGCTAGAGGCCGTCTTCACATATTCAGGGCACTGTATCTCCATGCTTGCCACCGCAGTCATTTATTATTGCAACAGCGTGTTTTTTTTTTTTTTCTTTCTTTTTTTTATAGCTGAGGTAGATCACTGGTATTCTAGAAATAAAAGATCTATTGTTCTGCTCTGGTGGGATTTGCTTAAGTGTTTTGTTGACTTTATGAGTGCTTAATACGCTAAGGAGTGCTGCTCTTTGCTTTCTTTACAGCTAATAGCTCCTCTTCAGGGTAGGGATATGACCTATTAGTGTTGACTTTACAAAGTGCTCCCTCTCCTTGGCCAACACAGATCCAGATGATCCCAGTAGATAAGACAGACCTGTCTGCCTCTCCTCTGGGAAAGGCCCTCTTCCTTGTTGTGTCAAAACACATCGCTCAGTTCTATTATTAATTTGCGGTTTTCAACTTGAGATGTTTGTGGTTTGGTGTGTGTGATCTAATAAAGGCCCAGTGTGGAGCTGAGGCTGGCGTAACAGAGACACGGCGTGCCTGCCAGTCCTGTGCACCTCGCCACTGGGCATATCTAGATGTGCCCAAACGCAGATTTAATCCGGTTTCGAGAGGCTGTGCCTTTTGCCAGGCCGCCATTTCAAACAAGAATTTGTTCTTAATGACAGGCCTGATTAAATAAAGGTTAGATAAAATTAACATAAAAAGATTCTTCCTCAGAGAGAAACAGCCCAGAGACAGTTCAGCAGATGCCAAAACCATTAGAGTTTCATTGAAGTAATTAATTTTAATTGCCTTCTTTCGTTCTTTTTTTTTAGAGAGAGAGAGAGACAGGCTCAAACAAAACTGCACACCCATTCAGAAGCCGCTCAAGCTGCAGTGTATGCTATGAGGTAGTTTCGTTGAACTTCTGTTTCTGTTTTTTTGCTGTTTATTTATTTCTGAGTACATGGCACGAGTAAAAACAAACAAGACACTGGGTTGTACTGACAAGCTTGCACGCACCAAAGACTAGGACAAGCTCCTCGTTGCATTTGTGCATTTATCCTGTTTACTGTGAATTTCTGATTGCATATGAGCTAATCATGGATGCCATGAAGAGAGGGAGAGAGGAGTAGGATCCTGAATCCTAAGGGGGCCCCGGGCAGGGCTATTCAGCCAGACAGCGACACAACACCGCAGCGACAGGATCAGAGAGAGAGAGAGAGAGAGAGAGAGAGAGAGAGAGAGAGATAGAGAGAGCGCCTGCCAGTGAACAGCAGACAGACACTCTGCCGTCGACAGCAGGGCCCAGGACGCACCCAGCGGCGCTGCAGGCCATCGGTAAGAAGAGGATGAGGAGGGGGGATGGGGGGGGGGGACAATTGGCGCTGATCAGATCAGAGCGCCACTCCGGATGACCTCAGGCCCCCCACGGGGCGCAACTCGCTACCGCGGCAGCCAGTGACAGATGAGCACATCGAGCGCCGCTGCACCCAAAAAAAAAAAGAAAAGGGGAACAACAACACAAAAGCCAAACCATTGAAGTCAGAGTGTGGGGGGGGGGGGGGGGGGGGGGGAGAAAAAAAATCCCCTTCAGAAAGTTCACAGCTCTTGGCGCTCTTTGGCTCCTACCCTCCCTCCGCAACCCTCCCTTCCTCCTACACACGTTTGCCTTTTGATCTTCTCTGGGAGTACAGGTAAGCATTGTTGTAGCCGTCTCCCCGGCTATGAGGACAAGCCAAAGGAGCTTATACACGCTGGGGCCCAGAGGCTCGACGACGCTGCTGCTGCTGGGGGAACTGAACTGGGGGAGTGCAGGGCCGCTTTAACAGGCAGTCAGACGCTTCTCTTGTCCTGCTGAGGAAATGTCCGCACCGCAAGGTAGCCTTAGGGTTAGGGTTAGGGTTAGTTAAGCACCGTTAAGGTAGCCTTAGGGCTAGGCTTAGTTAAGCACTGTTAAGACCTGAGCTAGAAACTGGCCCGTAAACATCGGGACGTTGGTTTTTTCGTCGGTACTCTGACGCTGGCACACCCCGCCCCCCCCACCCCACCCCCCACCCCGTGCACGACAGGATATGAAAATGTTTAAGCTATCCACACTTTTCACATGTCACCAGATCAAAAAACAAACCCATGTGGCCTCCTAATCCGACTTTCAAATCAACTGAGCGTGTTCTCGCGCTACGCGGGGATGTTCCCACGACACAGGCAGCGAACGGCGGTAATAGCTCTCTCCCAGCTCGGCGAGTAACCCGAGAGCAGTCATCAATCTACGCTCGTGTCCCTGTCGTGCGCTTCCCCGAGTGGGGGAGACCGCCGTTAGCTCATGCGCCAATCCCCGGGCCCAGAAAAGACCTCGGAGTTCAAGTGCTGCTGACTTCACTTGAGACTGGTGACTGAGTGACGACGCAGCGTAATTAGAGCGTCTGGTTGCCCTGCCCGTTAATCTCCCCGCGACGGGCTGAACCTGGCAGTGGCGTGCCTCCGCTGGATGCCTCAGACCCAGACGTGGCCGCGGGACGCTCTCCGTGCGTGGAGCCTCCCCATGCCCTGGCCCATCCCTGGCCCGGCCTCGCATGCCATTCCACCCTGGCCCGGCCTCGGCCCACCCTCCAGCTATGACGGATGCGCAGATTTAGGGGAGCGACCGGTGAATCAACCTGATGCAGCGAAGCACCCTAACCGCAGCGGGGGTTTCTCGCGGACGCGGCGTGCTCAGACTGCGAGCCGGGGCCCTGCGTGTCTCCTTTTGCTTTTCGCTGCTTAAGCATGCGGCTCGGCGGGGCTGGAACGCACGGGCGGAGATGAAAGGGACGCCTTTGGCTCCGCTGCTAATGAGAGTCTTAGACCTGCAGGGGAAAGCCTGCGGGCGCGAGGCGTGTCGCCCCAAACACACCCACCCCCAGCCACCCACACCCACACACACACACACACGCACACACACACACACACTCCGACGGGTACCATGGGCCGAGCCTGCCCCGAGTGGCCTCGCTTCTCGGAAGCGCAAGAGCGGCGTGTCTCAACCGAGCGGGGAAGCGCCCCCCCCCCCCTGCGCGACGCGGCCGTGTGCCGGGGGAGCCGGCTGCAAGGGGAGTAGCCCAGACAGAGGAGAGGACGAGCAGCAGCAGCAAAGAAAAGTGTGGGGCTGGGCAGGTGCAGGCCCAGGCAAGTGTGCGGGGGCCTCCTATGGCCCGAGGGGGGTTCCTGCTGCCTGGCTGGGGGTTTTCTCCGCCCTTCCTTTCCCCCAAACCGACCTGACGTGAATGCATGGGCCACTGGAAGCCACTGAAATGAGGCAGAGATAACAAAGGGATTCCACCACACACCTTGCAGAAGAGGGGGGAATTTAGGGCCTGACATAACTCAACACTTCAGCTCGACACACTGCTTTTTGTTGCAGAGCCGGGTAAAATGCTAGGCAGAACCTAGGTGTGCGCTCAACGCTGAGTAGCACCAGGTCGGTAGCTTCCTCCTCGACGGCATCAACACGCACAGTCGCATGTGTCGCAGTTATTTCAGTGGGAGGTCTTCATTACATGGGTCAAAGCCAAGAACCTATGGAAGAACCGACAGATGAACTCTTTCTCTTGTGGCAGGTCGGCTCTCATGTCCTGAGGCACGCAACAATACTAAGTGACCCTCTGCACTAGCTAATACTTGATATCTGATCTGATCTGACCGGACTGCCTTAAGCGTGTTGGCCTGTGGAAGCAGTTCATTGCCAGACTTCATAACACTCTCTGACTTGCAGTCAAGCATTTAGCTTTCAACAGTCAGGGAAAATCACCTGCAAGTAAAGCAATGATTGCTTAATGTGTTTCATAGTCCCCGTGTTGTAGGGCAAGTGAACACTCTGTACCATGAGTTCAAACCAATAAAGATATTCAACATTTACTGGTTGAGCTACTGCTCATCGGTATGCTGTCTGTTCTATTGGCAAATCTGTGGGTTTCTTTCTCTTCCTGCATTTCATTTTTTAACAATTTCAGATTTTTCTGTTTTAGTTAGTCACCTTAAAACCTAAAATCTTAGAAAGGTGTATGTTATCAATTGGGGTAAATAAAACAATACTTAAAAAAACACGGTATTGTTCCAATCTATAATGCTATGTTTGCTAGTGCAATGGTGGAATTTGGGGGCTGTTCCAGTACGTCTGCACTATAGACGTTTGACCCACTTAAGGTCACTAAAGGGTTTAAAGACCCCTTTTATTCAACATGTGTCCCACTGGCTAACTTAATCACGCCTACAGTTGGTCAGGTGCACCTCCTAGTTGCTTGTGAATACATCTGACATTTGCATACAGGTGCCAGGTACCTTTCCTTGGCTTGATATCGGCTTTATAAACGTTTCACTTGCCAAAAGAACTAGAGCAACAAAAGCAAGATTTCATGCTAATGCAACAGGTGTTTGAGCCTTGCCACCCACATGAAGAAGGTTCGTTAAACTGACATCCATGAACAATATCGACAACAAATAAATATCATTAGCATCTTAGATGATACATAAGCTATTCCATCAGCTTACTGTACAGTTCAGTTAGGTTTTAATGATGGAGATGAGGTTGTTTTCTGAAATCTATCAAATATTGTCGTTTCTGTTCATGTGGTGACAATGGAGGTTTGATACTTGTAGTATTTTGTCCAAGTTTAGGCTAGGGTGAGAATGCAAAGAGTTAAATATTGTCCCAGAGTATCTCTCATTAGACCAGCTCATGTGCGAATCTGGATGTGCAGGAACAGCCTCAGTGGTTTGAAATACAACGATTTCCAAGTCTTATCCCAGGAGGATACATTTTCAAGCATATTTAGATAGTGTTCTATTACATACTATATCACTCCAAAAATTATGCATACTTTCTCCAAATCTCCTAAGCCCATGGCTTTCTGGGTTTTTATGCTTATTCAATTAAAATTTCTGTATTCTGCCACTCTGTCTGTGTTCCTCTCCAACAAGGAATTCACAGGGAACTTCCAAATATATGTTGTACTGCATAAAGACAAACAATGAACTATTGAACACAACTTTGTAGGTAGAAATATTGCCATTTTGGTACTGAGTTGTCCCCAATAAAGGGAAACACTTTCAAACCAGGCTTTGGCTTAAGAAAGTATTATTATGAATTAGGCAAGGCTAATTCCGCAGTGCTAAGAAAATCACTTTGATTACAACACACAGTTCATGGCCACAATGTTGGAAATTACTTTGAAATGATTATTTGAAACAAAATGGTGCCCAAAGTTAGATGAGGACCGACTTGATTCTACACAGCTCATCATAGGGAAAAATATGGAGGGGAGGTGGGATGAGAACAAGTGGATGAGTCATTCTATCATCTCCACATGTGCTATTGCTAAGGCACAGGTCAAAGTATCCTAGAGAATGGGTGTGCGCAGTTATATTGCTGTGTGCAGAGTATCCTGCAAAAGGGCATCTGCTTTTACCAGTGTGGTGTTACTTCAAAGACCTGTCTCAATGGATGCATTTTGTTGCACAATGCTCCCAGTGAGTCTGCCTGTAATGCCCAAATTGTCTTCGAGCCTTTTGCTTCAATCAGTTCACCCTTTTCATTTCAATTACTTCAAATTCTCTGTCAAGGTAGACAGGCTCTGTATTTTCCATTTAGTTGGCAGGGTTGGGCGTTCTCCGTACTTTGTAGGCATTGGTCTAAATCTTAAGTCTCAGTGATATTAGGTTATGTTCGTGGGAATTCTTGGGAATATGTGATTCGTGAAGATTGAATTTGCCACATTTTTGCATACAGCACTGAACACAGTATTGGTGAGGATGACTGTGCATCGTTCTTTCTCTTGTGCGAACATGTTTGCTCTTCATCATAGGTAATGAATTTAGCCCAATACTGTTTTGGTGCTCATGGCAAGGTTCCGCCTTGGCACATTCTGCCATTGCTTTCATAATAATAATAATAATAATATTTAATTTAAGAGCGCCTTTCTGAAACCCAAGGACACTTTACAAGGCATATGGACAGTTTACAAGGCCAATGGACACTTTACAAGGCGTAAGAGAAGCTTCCACTTCATGACGTCTCTAAGAGTTTGGTACTGAACTTTGTTGTCCTTCCATACTTCAGTCTACCTCTATATACTGTGCGTTGCTACCACAGATCCCCCCTTCAACAGATATTGCCTTGAAGGTGTTGTGCGTAATGTGGGCCAGTGGGCTCGTAAGGTGCACCGAAACAGTGCCCCCTGGAATCTCAATTATAATCCCCGGACAGAACTCAACGGAGAGACAAAAAGGCAACCGGGGAGAGTAAGTGGGACACACAGAGTTGCCGGCTTCGCCTCAGGATGGGACTTTTTCCTGGCGGAGGCTGGAATGCGCGCGGCAGCTCCTGTCTGCGTTGTTGTCTTCTGTTTTTCTACGGAACACTTTTGATTTGTAGTCCAACAGCTCAGGGCTGATCTGATAAAAAATGACAGAACCCCTGAAAAATGTTCCAACCTGCCCCCCAGCCCCCCTCCTCCTACCCCACCTCCCCCCTCCTTTGCCTCCCTCCCTCCTTCCCTTCGTCGCCGGGTAGACTCTTGCGGAGGGTGCAGAGCTGGGACAGGGAGCCCCTGCAGGAGGAAGTGGAACAGGGAGCCCGGTGTGTAAACTTGTGAACTTGGCTTGTCAGGAAGCGAGCGCTGAGTGAGAGCCGCACAGCACCGCTCGGCGCTGGGGAAAAGTGCACTGCACTAATCAGGCAGACACGGTGGAAGCACCATGCCATCTGTATCTGTCTGTCTGAGGGCTGACAACTGCGGAAGTCGTCCAGACGCTTATGAGAAAGAGAGACTGTCCGGGGCTTGTTTGAACGGGAGTTTGGAGAGAGAGGTTTATCAATTAGCTAAACTTCTGACAGCATTGTTACACAACGCTCAGGCCCTGGGTCAATACTACCGGCTGTGCAAAACCAAGCGCCTGTTGGATTGTCTGAAATGTTACTGCATATCCATCATGCAAGAGATGGCTGGTATTTATAACGACCTCAATGCCTAGAAATTCCTTTTTCATTAAGTATGCAGTCAAACTTTTGTCTTGTGACAAAATGTCACAACATTGATTTTATTATTCAATTATTCTATCCAATAACACCAGGGCGTGTCCACAGGGTGGCCTGGGGTGGCACGGGCCCACCGCCTGGAATCTAATTGGCCACCACAGGTGCCACCCCATTATCCTAATCCTATTATTGGCTATCTGCCCGTCAGAGGTGGGATTTAGTTTGAAGTGTTTGATGAGTAAACCAATCTTTTGTTTATCGGTGCAATTCATTCTTAAATCTGAGAGACAGTAATGAGAGTCTGGCCTGCCAAAAATCTTGTTTTCTTTCGTATGTAGCCAGTTTTTGGAGGTTCCATTTCTAGAAAGAATTAAGTATGGAAGCTGTATATAATGTTTGTATGGTGCCACTCTGTTGTGTTGTGATTGGTAGGTCTATTTATCTTTTCGTTTTAGACACAGTAATGTTAGTAATTAATGTAGATATTGGAGATACAAATGGTGCATTAATGCTATTCGGACGTGTGTGTGTGTGCTCGCTCGTAGCCTTCATGCCACCCCTGCATAAGTCCATGCCCCACTTGGGCCCCCCCCAGTCAAAAAAGTCTGGACACGCCACTGAATAACCCACACACCAGAAACCTAAGCAAATATGTATTATCGGTACATACAAACATTCAATCTAAGGTAGAAAATGTAATCTTTGCTTGCACGCTGCTATGATTTCTTGACATATAACATATGTACTGGACATATTGCTGATTGCTGCGCCCCTCCTCCCACCAGCCTGCCCTCCCCCACTCCTTATGTGCTCGATGATGGGATAACCCAAAACTGTTGGTGTGGCCGATCCCTCTTATCACGTCAACCAGGCCCCGTGTGTGTCAGGGAAATGTTGCGGTTTCTGGCCTGGCTAATACTCTGCTGGTCACTAGCAACAGGTAACAGTGAAAAAGGCGGTCTGCAACTTGAAGGCATAACCAGAATAACAAAGACCTCTAATATGAGCGGGTGTTTGGGGGTGTATGTTTGTGTGTCTGAGTCTTTATGTTTGTGTGTGAGAGTGAGTGAGTGTGTAAGTACGTAAGGCAGATTGTGTGTGTGTGTGTGTGTGTGTGTGTGTGTGTGTGTGTCCATGTGCGTGCCCCTAATGACCTCCTTGCCTCTGGCCGTTTGAGCCCATTTTCCTTTGAGGAACCGTTCTGACCTGTGTTTTAAGGCAGGTAATGGCTGTTGCTCTGCCACACTTTGTCATTTCCTACACGAGGCAGCACACACATCATGATGTTCTTTGATGCTGGGCCCCAGATTAGGATTGGTTCTTCGCAGCTTTTGAACTCCACCAATCTCTTTTTGTTTCCACGCCTCTCGTAACCGTGTGTTGGAGCTAGTGGGAGTTAAGTTGGTGGCCTGTTTATCGATGTCAAGCAGTCCCAGTTACACAATTTGGACGCACAGAAAATACATACAGTTATCGTACAGAGAGAAGGTTTAATACTATGGACATTAAAGGAAGAGGGAAGTATAATCAACCTGCATGCTCTTTACACTGTGCAAATGTTTTGGAGAAAGGAAATCATTTCAATAAGCAGTTACTTGCCCTGTGCTTTTACCATGTCGAATGCTGTGTACTGCAGCGTCGCACGAAACCCTCACATCATTTGGATCTGTTTAAGCGTGTACCAGAGTAAGTTTAGATGAAGCCACGGTTTGGCTGGTGCCTTTAAACCGAACCGGTGACATCAATGCGTTGCTTGTGTGAGGATGATTTGCGCTTAATATTCCCCAGAGACGTTCCCCCAGAGTTAAAGAGTCAGCCCTTCCAAAAGTGAACCCATAGGTAGCTCCAAGAGGCTTAAGCCAGCGCTGTCTTTGACCCCATGGCTGGTATCGCTGCCACCGCAGCCATTGATATGGAACCCTACAGGTTCTTAAAGAATAACATTCTTGAGGGCTTTCCCTTTCCCTTTCTCTGCCTCTCTTTGCAGTGTTCAGTCTAATGCCGGAACATCCTTGATCTTTTCACACAGGATTGCAGACGGAGGATTTTCTCGCAATAAGAATCATTGAAGTGATCCCTTTGCCAAAGGTGGGGGTTGAATGAGGGCGCTTGGAAGGGCCTGGGAGGGGGTGTCAGTCTGATAATGACATTCCTAAG
Organism: Aplochiton taeniatus; assembly: GCA_017639675.1. Lineage (NCBI taxonomy): Eukaryota > Metazoa > Chordata > Actinopteri > Galaxiiformes > Galaxiidae > Aplochiton > Aplochiton taeniatus. The sequence continues at coordinate 12,418,235 of CM030187.1, forward strand.
ACTGGGAGATGGACCATAGAGCCCTATTTAAGCCACTGGGGTTGGCCAGGGCTAGGCTGAAATGACCAGGGTAGAAAATGTCACCAAGAAAAGAATAAGATTATGGTTGTCTAATATTCCATGATTAGATAGGGCCTTGCAGCTCTTCACTTTGCCTTTCAAATATGTAAGTAAACAACACCAAAACATCGGTTTAGTGTTCCGACCGTGGACCAAGTGCGACCCCATAGGATCCATATGTTGTTGAAGCTTCTCCTGCTTTCTGAATAACCTTTTGACTTTTCCTTTGCCTGTTACACAATTTTGGCAATTTCACAACAGTTCGAGTGGCCTGATTTGTTTACTGAATAGGCTTCCAATTTGCTTAAGGCCTTTCGTTTTGAGGTGAGGACTGTTTGGTTTAGCATGTTACTGTTGACATGAACAGCGTGCACTGGGTGACTTTGGGCCAGAGGAGACAAAGGTCTTGTTCTGGTTACCAAGCCTAAACTCCCCTGAAGGCTCGTTCAACCAGTTTCCGTGCATTAGCCACCGTGTTTGGATTCCTATTTCTAATCAGCCAAAAAGCGAAGTGAAATCGTGGCGATAACAGATGTAAACGTATATTGGTTCTGCTGTGATGTGTGGCAGAGAAACTAAGCTGCTAATCTTTGACGTGCCTTAAAGTTCATTGTGCTGGGTTAATTCCTCGGTGATAGTGACTGTCAGAATTCAGTCATTGTACCTCTGTCTGTGCTGTGAACACAAACAAAGATGGTAGACCCAGTTGACAGGCTAGCTTAAGCCACTCTTTTTTTATTGACTATGATGAGTTGATCCACAAATGTTTGCTTTACAAGTTGGTTTCTGCAATCTGAATCAATCTTGGCATGCTCTTTAATGCAGGACAGAGCAAAAAAAAAAGCATAGTGGTTATGATACCGTTCTCTTAATACAGATTTTGTCCGAGCTCAACAAATACTACAGGTTACTGCAGGGTAACACGTGGGAAAAACGGATATTTCAAATGTAAGCCGTAAATTTGACCCAGCTTCACGTTCGTCTGCCTGAATTCTCAGCAGAAGTCTGCACTAAGTCTTTGTGAAACCTTGCGGTTTATGTCGGGCTACAATAGATGTTTTCACCGGAATAAAATCTGTCCAAATACTTCATTTTTAAAAAGCTTTAAAAAGCTACTCTTTGACCAACATTCTTGGATTTCATAGGGGGGTATGTGGTCTACTTTAGCAGGCAAGTTTTATCATCTCCAAACCTCCATCATCAGCCAGCCATGTCCTTCCTAGAACCTTTTCCCTAATTCGAATGCACATCTCCACAGTTATTTATGCTCTGGGTGTCGAAAAAACCCAAACAAAACCCTCGACAGTGTGCCTGCAAGGCATGGAGCAGTCAAAAAACATCCCCCCCCCCACACACACACACACACACACACACCTCCTCCTCGTCCTCCCCCTTTTTTTATTTGGCTGTAGAATTTATGACCAAATCATCGCCCCCCCGAAGACAGAAGCCGAGAGGAGCCCGGGCCGTCTGAAACTCGGCACCTTTTGACGTACTGCCTCGTCCTGTTTCCCCTCCTCTGTAGGCTTCCTGACACCGCCAGGGATGACGGCAGCGACAGAACCCATACGCCTGACACCCAGTCCCCAGCACCTGCCCGTGTGAAGCCACCGGGCCGGTCCCTTTTCATCTCTCTTACTCACCGGCCGCTCTCCCCACTGATCCACCCCCGCCTGCTCTCCAAATGTGTTCTCCAAATCAAAGGTGCTGCACATTGTCAGGGTTCGAACATTACACCGGTGTCATGTAAGCTCCTTTTGGGCAGCTACGGGTAATTTACACACACACACACACCAACACCGACACACACACACACACACACACACACACACACACACACACACGGTCCCAGGGCTCTTTGTCGTTGGTGTCTGGTAGTGGTGGTGGTGGAATCGCTGCTGAAGCCGACGGCTGGCGTAAAGTCCTGCTGCCATTAACACTTGAGCCCTGTGGCCTGTGTGCTTGGCAGCGCCCCGCTTCTGTTAACTGAAACCAGAAGATGCTGGTGGTTTGGACCGAGCCACTGTGGGACCACATGCTAACCGGGGAAACTAAAAGTGCAGTAGCTCTGACAAGTATTGTGTCGGGAGCCAAAGGAGCTTTGTCATCCGCCTACACAAATATCTCCAAAATAAAAGCTTTACGTTACAAAAGGGTGAGGCCTATGAGGTAAGCTGCATGTAGCTGAATTTGTAATGTGATGATTCTTTACATTTCAGCTGGTGGTACTTAATGCAGTTTGGGCAATTTGGCAGAAACACAATAAAGGAACTCTACCACCGCTTGTCTCCCTATCCTGGCACAATCTTGACACATGTAACTAGAGAACAGATTGAACTTTGAAATACAACGAAGGAGCACATTTCAATTCTTTACTATAAGCTTTTAGTTTAGTTTCAAATGAATTCAATCTTCGGTGTGTCATTTTGTGATGACACTATCAAAATCTCTGTCTTTGTCATTGTGACAATAAAAACACTTGAAAAAGAAATATGTGTTCGTAGTCAAAGTAGAGTAGATAGGCTTCTCTATAAAAACTTTCCTTAGCAGGACGTTTGAAAACACTGTGTCAACCACGACGAGCTACACGTTTGGGGGCCGTTGTCCTGAATGTAGAACATGGAAGCACAATGGCCAACTAAACGGAGAATGACACTGACTTGAGAGCTTCAGATCGGAGTTCTCCCCAAGGCAATAGTCAAATTATATAGGCTATGTCCAGAAAGGAAATATTTTAGGTGAGCCATAATTTTGGAGGCTTTGTTTGTTGAAGCTTTGAATGTTCCTGAACCAGATAAACGTTGTCTTTGTCCTCAGGGGGGATGGAGTCACTACGGATACACACACTAAAGGATCATCCAAACGATACTGAACACTAGCTGGGATACTATTCTAAAAGCTAGCACTGCACTGTTGACATTGCACCCACTGTGCTTTAGTCTAAAATATGGATTCAATAGTAAATTAGGATTTCATCTTTTTTTTTTGTTGTTGATATATCACTACGGTTTCTTGTAAGATAAATGGGCCTGAGTGGGAAAGAGGAAACGAACTGCAAGCCTTTTCCGTTGCACCAGTATTTGAGGTTAAGATTCTTTGGACTGGGCCGCAGAACATTTTTCCACGCAGTCAACTGAAAGTGCAGTGTATTATGCCCTCTGAAAATGATCATTGACCAAAGTCTCTGCATGCAACTGTAGGTTTTGATGCAGAAAGTCTGGATTGTACTCACCACCAGATGGGATAGCCTCCAAGCACCCGCGAGCTGGACAACCACACACACATCATATATCCAATCAGGTACAAATCCATGAGGTAAGCCTTGTAGTGATAGGGGTGTAAATTGATCAATACATGGAATTTCCAACGACACGGAAGCAGACAGAGGTCCTGTAGGAGAAGTTTTAGGAAAAGCTTGATTGTTAAGGAAGGGAAAAATTGAAATTAAATTGGAGAAAAAAAAAACTTCCTGCTGTTTTTCCCTCTTGTTTGAGTCGGGCCAGGAAAGTGTGTCTGTCTCCTAGTAGTTAAGAGAGTAAGTGTCTCTCTCTCACACACACACGCACGCACACACACGCTCCTACCCGTCCGCTCCTTCCCTCCCTCTCTCTGAGGTTCTTCCCTAAGGTAGATATCTTTTCTCTCTCCACTTTTTTTTCCCTTTCCCTCAGGATGCCTCACTCACAGGTCCAATATTGAAGAGAGAGAGAGAGAGAGAGAGGGGGAGAGAGAGAGAGGGGGAGAGAGAGAGAGAGAGAGAGAGAGAGAGAGAGACAGAGAGAGAGAGAGAAGAAGACAAGCGAGGTTTGGAGATGTCAGCTGGCAAGCCAATCACAGAGGATGGCCTTAGGTTACGAAAAAAATTATTATTCGTTCCCATCTGTCAATCACACACCACCCCCTGGTAATGTGGAAAAGAAAGAGACGAGTGAAGGAGGGGGGGTGGGGGGATGGGGGTGGAGGGGGGGGGGGGGGGGAGAGAAAGAGGGAAGGCGGTAAAGGGAGGTACAAAGTAGAAAGGTAGAGTTCTCATTCAATCTATCTCATCCATGATCATTTCAAAGCGAGCTCCCCTCAGAGTGGCTCGGGATAGGTGTAGGGATTTAGGCCTGCCTCTTCACGCAGGCTTTGGGATTGGTGGCCGAGGAGAGCATGAGGAGGGAGGAAGTGTTGACTCCATTTTTAGGGGTTGTGCCCTGACTAATTGATCCGGATATACGTGCCTACAGTGCGCAACCTTTCTCTCTCTCTCTCTCTCTCTCTCTCTCTCTCTCTCTCTCTCTCTCTCTCTCTGTCTCTCTCTCTCTCTGACACACACACACACTTACAGTGATACTTTCTAAATTGTTGTCCTCCCACCCCGACAGGGTGACATAAAAGAGAAGACACAATAAAGCCATAAAATGTGGCGGCTGGCTGGGCCAGGCATACAGGGGTTATATGCTCCAGTGGCCCAGAGGCGACACATATTACATCAATACCATTGTCATTCTGATGGGCTAAGAGACAGGCTGCAGTTAGAGGGTGGGAGAGAGGGAGAGGGGGGAGAGAGGGGAGAGAGGGAACACCAGTACAGGACTATTGCCAGACAGCAAGGGGCTTAGAATTACCCTGCAGCGAGTAGTGTTTTCTTCAGATTCAGGGAAACTGATGTTGGCAAATACAAACAAGGTACCTGACAAAGATCATTTGTATTGAGAGCAGGGGTTCTTTTAAAGTACTGTTCCAGGATAAGAATTGTCCGTTTACTGTAAGCACAGTTTAGTGAGAATAATTTTTTTGAAATCAACAATATTTTTCAATGAATTGACAATAAATCTAGTTAGTCAACAAATTACTTCTACTTATGATTTCAAGAATTGATGTAAACTTGTTGAAATAGAGATGTGCTTTTAAAAGTGGCTTGTATGTTGGGTGGAGAATGTAATACTTGTTCGAGGCAGGTTTTTTTTTTTTTGGGTTCGATTTTTGCTAGAGCATTGCATCATGTCTTCACAGATTGATGTCCCATGCTCTTAGTGGTTCTCCTAACGTGTCATTAGAGTACTCTGACTTCAAATCCTGTTTTCTTTGTACTTGAGGTCGAGGACAATGCAGTTGTACATGACATGATTCATAGGCTTTAAATAAGTATAAGTCTAAACAAGAACAAAACGTTTACATCAGAGGGACTTGTGCAGCTGTTTGACATTCTCAGCCGAGACATTGAATGAACCGCCATTTAGGTCACCAAACTTTGCTCATGTCTACAGCAGACTGTCACCATCACTCATGTTTTAGAGAGCATACATTTGGTTCTTGATATTGATATTTTGTATAAAATAATTGAATAGTAAAATAAAATAAAGAGTATAATATGCATCATTTTTATTGCCCTACCAGAACAACTTATTATTGAATGTCACAAAATATTTTTTGCTAGCCAATGAACTCAAGGCTGTGATTTCCTTTGTTTAAGTCATCGTGGCATCTTCAATTTAATCAAATGAATTAATACAGTCTACTATGATTTAGTTGACCGACACATTGTTTTACGATTCCACACTTAGAAATCCCCCTCAACTTTGATGTGGTTTTGGAAGTCTAAACCCGGTGTGAATTTGTCTGCTGATGTGTCGGTTAGCCTCAAGGGGTTGGTGGATGGTAGGGTTCTGCTCCTGAAGCCCTCCGAGGCTTGAGAGAGCTCTGGTTGTGAGGGGGGCTGAAAGGTTACACAGCAGGGGCTGGGAGTGTGCCCTCTGGAGTGGAGAGCTATTGGTGACCTCAGTGACCACTGTCTAGAGGTCACCGACGAAGACCCCCCTCTTACCAACGCTCTACCTTAAAAAAAGAAAAAGGTTTGATTTGAAAAGAAACAAAGGCCATCTTTTGTGGAACAGGCTTTGACTCGGCACTTTTAAAAATCCATATCAGGCTAATAATAATAACAGACTTTTAGGGGGATATTTTTTTTTATATCTCCTTTATTACAAGATTGGCTTCTCAAGTTTTTCCAGTCAAAAGAGGGTACGCCACTGCGATGATCACAACAAGTCGAGGTCTGTTTTTAATCAGAAACATTGTCATTGTTACTGGGGAACACAGCGTCAGAAATGTGCCGAGATCAGCGTTTGGATTTGGCGTCCGGTTGTTCTGGAGGAGTGCTGTGTCCCAGGGCCAGGGACGGATGAGGGCAATGTGACAGGCGGCCTAATTTACGAGCGCGGGCTACGGAATGTTCTGCGGTCTGCATCCAAACAACATTGAAACCATGTTTCCCAGGTTCGAAGCCCCGTGGAGATGGGAACTGTCTGGGACAGTTGGCGATAGGGATCTAGAACATCAGAGCCCGATCTTCGGCTATGACTCAGGAAGGAGGGACACTTTTCCATTCTAATGGGTCTCATGCCATTTGGGAACTCTTGTACTACTGATTCCAGGATAGGCCACCAGGGCATTAGGTTTCATCCAGCTTGATTGTGCGGTTAAAGTTGGCCTTGTCATGTTGGGGGTTAGGGCCATGTTGGTGGCTATGTGACTTTTAGGGTCAGGAGTCTATCCTTCTCAATATTCCACACGTTATTAGTAAAGCAAATGTTATTCTGTGTTTTATTATCAGACATTTATTCGATGGGACGGATAGAACGCAGTGTGTGTGTGTGTGTGTGTGTGTGTGTGTGTGTGTGTGTGTGTGTGTGTGTGATAATCTTTAAAGAAGGAGGGGTATGGCTTATGTTTGAGTGTGGATCTGTATGTGCACAGAAGGGGGAGACACACACACACATAGCAGAGGACCCCTGCCGTGCCTGTTTCTACGGTGAACTGAGAAAGGCCGTAACCAGGTCCGGCTCTTTTCTCAGGCCTGATAAGCGCAGGACCACAAAGGAGGACATGTGTTAGGCCCCCCAAACCGCCTCCCTCCCGATCCCTCCCACTCAATCCGACCAGCGGCCGGACACAGGCAGCCAATAAAACCAGGATTAAGAGGGCGTCCACGCACACACACTGGGTTGTATCGAAGGGAAAAAAAAGTTTTCTGAACATGCCCAATCCCGCCCTCCTCCCCTCACACACTTCTTCTCTTTCATTATAACTCTCTGTCTCTCTTTCTTGCCGTCGCCCTCTCTCTTTGTTTATTTCATGCGCTGCCGTTTTCTCTCCTTCCTCTGCCTCTTCCTTTCAGACCCCTTTAGACCTGTAAGCTCGCGACACAATGGGGCTTCCAGAAATTACTCATGTTGGGGAGGCAGTTCTGCAAATTCTCAATGCCCCTGCACCGCCTCCCCCTCGCATACTGGGGCTCTTGTGTCGTGGCCCTGTTATGATAATGAAATGTGCTCCATCACAATGACAATACTGGTGTGTGTGTGTGGTGTTTTATGTGAATTCACGCTCCTTTACATATTTTTGCATGAATGCGAGTTCTCCTGCGTATAATGAGGGACACCATTCTCCCGTTACAGTGCATGGACTAGAGCCGTTACTGTACCTCTCCGCTGCTCATGGGGACTTTTTGTGTCACTTGGAAAACATGAAAAGAACACAAAAAAATGCCAGCTTTGCGTTGCGTCCCACCGACATGGGAGAGTCTTCTCGTACCGTATATGTGCGCCCTTAAAATCTACAGAAGGCCTGCCAGTAGGCTCTCCTTTGGGTGGCTGGGACATGTGCAGGCCTCCTCCATCTGCTCTGGTTCCCCATGCTGCTAAGGCGTCCTGGAAATGGAGCGTTTGGATAATAGTCGCGGCCTTTGTCAGGACTTTGTAAGCTGGGGACAATAGACGACAAGAACTCCTCCCCCAAACAAACCTTCTTTTTTTTTCATTAGAGCAGCAAACACTTCATCCCTCTGTGGTATGTGTGCGAGCCCTTGTCGGTGGGTGTGTGAGGTGCCCAGCACCGTCCCACAGGGAAGAGCCTGAACCCCCGGCACTCTTCAGCCGGACACTGAGCCGGCCCTAATTAAAGGGCACTTAAGCCCCACAATGAGGGGCGGAGCAGGTCCGAGGTGGCGGGGGTCCCTGAGTGGAGGGGCAGTATTCATGACACTCGTAAACAAGGGGGTCCGGGGACAGAGAGAGAGAGAGAGAGAGAGAGAGAGAGAGAGAGAGAAAGAGAGAAAGAGAGAAAGAGAGAAAGAGAGAGAGAGAGAGAGAGAGAGAGAGAGAGAGAGAGAGAGAGAGCTATGTGCCAGAGACTTTGTTCACACAAGATGAAGAGTCAACAGCCACCCCCACCTTTTCCCCATAATAACCACCTTCTTCAGAGGGCCTTCTAACACAATGCCCTCCCCCTCCTCCTCCTCTCACTCTCAATCACTGTTGGGGACAATAAGGGTGCCCCCTCGTCGCCCAGTGAACCCCCCTACCCAACAGACTCTTCTTTTATTGAAATTCTTTGGTGTCCTAATCCCCAGCTTCCTCTGGGGGCAATAATGGACTCCCTGCGACAGCTTTTTCCAGCCTGGGTTATCTTCCGACCAGGCCTGGGTCACAAGTCCCCCCCCCCCCCCTCCCCTCCCATGGGAGCCCCAAGTGTCACATACTGTCTTCTGTGCAAAGGAGCCCTGGAATATCAGATACCAGTTAGCTAGCGTTGCACCTTTCACGTTGTAATATAGTATAAACATTTGGGTAAATATGAGTGAATCTGTCTGATTTTGAGATAATTTCCTCCCATTTTTCTCTTTTCAATCGGCAACAAACCAAGCATATGCCATGGATGCTATTTCACTCATTCACACTATTTTTTTATTGTAGAATTAACCATTTTTTCTGGAAAGAGAGACCAAAAAGCTTGACCGGCGTAAATGAAGGGGACACTGCTAATTACCATATGATTTTATTAGATTTTCAGATTGGGCCTGTGCTTCTATATTGGGCCATCATTGTAATTGAAGGAGCACCATTGACCAGATACTTGAGAAATTTGACCATATGAAAGTGTGATGACGGTGACATCTACTGGCTATGTTGCTGTGTGCACTTAGACAATAGCTTTGCTGACCAGCTGCTGCAAAGCAAGATTCTAGCATATATAGCACGGTACTAAAAGCTGATTATTACAAACACTTTTGTCAAAGGCACCCAAGCAAGAATATAGTCATTTTTAGATACACCAAGTTTTCATGAATTTCATCACAGTTGTTATGATTTTATCATCTGGTCTCGAACAAGTGACTTTTTTTCTTTCCTTCATTTTTATTTTTTTACAAAATGAGAGACCCAAAGCAAAAGAATATATACTGTACATGAAACATATCTCATTATTAAAATATGTTATTACAGACATTCAACTGACATTCAGAGTTCAACTGTATGAAGAAAGACCAACCCTTGATGTCTGTAAGCCAAAATTCGAGAGCCTAGAGGGATTAGACAAAGTACATAGAAATGTACTCCACTCAGGAACATACCTGAACATCTCTTAAAACGGTGGTCTTGACAAGATGGAAAAGACCACAGGACTTTGAAGCTTTTTTTTTCTTTTTCGTCATAAGAGGGAGCTAGTTAGGGCATTGATCGGGTTTCGTCCACCACTTTGCTAGGTAGGGGAAAGTGTTTTTGACGCCACAGTAAAAAAGAAAAAAATCTGATCCAGGTGGATTTCAGCGAGGACCGTGGATTATTCAGTTCAATACACAGGGCTATTATTAAGCGATTACTGGGAAGGTTTTTAGTGCCAGTTTGTTCATGAGAAATGGATGTAAAATGTTATTTGTCAAGATGATCACCATTTTCAGGTCTTATGTATCTTTTTCGTATAAGATGGGGGACTACCATCCCAAGATACTTTTGGTGAATCTTGTATTGAGAAGTGTTTTGTTTTCGTTTTCAGTGCCCAAAAAATGATCTCAGAGTATTGTCCTGTGCAACATGTGAGGGAAGGTCTAGGTTTACATTGCTATCATGGTTTACTTTGCTAACTGCTCCCCAGGCTATGACATTGAGATAATACTCTGTGAGCTGGCCAAACTTGTTTGAATGTGTGGGATACCTTTGGAAACAGTGGGTATCACATCATCACGACGGCCTTACAGAGCATAAATGAATGTGTGCCTTAGGGGAACAGTGGACCTAAATTAGTGTTGGGACTTATTTGAGGATCTAGAACATGACACTCTTGATGTTCTTCGATTCGGAGTCTGGGGCCTCGACCTTTGACTGTTTGACTGCCTGCCGCAGAACAACCCCCTTCCTCTCCAAAACTCAACCACCTTCTTGTATACGCTCACTCACATAAAAATGAACCGATATTAAACTGATGACAGACTTAAATGGCGTAGAACCAAAAGCAAAGTTAACAGAAATATTTGGTATTTTTAGAATTAGACTATTGGACTCACTGGTCGTTTGAGCTGTGTATGGTGCCAAGAGAGTTTCAATTAATTTGTTGGACAGACACTTAGATTGAACCATTTTTTCAAATTCAGATTTTTCCCCTTTTTCTGGGTGATTTGGATAAACAACCTTTTTTTTCACAGAGGGCACAGTAGGCCTACCCCAGTTGTTAAAGAGATGCTATCATGACCAAATGGCTCCTGTCTTATGATATAGTATATACAATCAATACACATTCTACAGGTTCAAATTGACATAAACTACATAGGCCTACAAGTCATTATAATACCCATCCTGCATTTACGATAGTTGTTAGATATTGATTTCATCCTTCAGTCTTAATGATTGTTTGTGTAACTCCTTCAAATTATCACCAGATAGCTAAGCCCTTAGAAATAAGGGTCGTTTTGTAACCTAAAAAGGACAAAAAACGAAACAAAAAAACATTCGTATACTTTCTTCCCATCATGGTGACTCTATAAGGGGCGTGTATTTACTTTAAGCGCATTGCAGTTTGATTTGTCAACTTTGATCATGTGATAAAGTTGTACCAATTGGAGTGAAACGCGATGACGAAAAATTCCATCGAAAATGTGATGCCCAGAAAACGATGACGTTCCATCATGAACTCTGCTGTGTTGTCACCAGCTGTTTGGTAGACGAGCGAAAAGTGGATGTCCGACCATTGTATGAATGCTCGTCTATTAATAGAAATACAAATTGACCATTTTACGAAGAACAAGAAAGATCTATTGAATGACTAGGCGGAATAGTGTAACATTGCAACCTCACTGGTAGTATCAACTGCATAACAAAGGCATCGATAAGGAGCAATCGGTGATAACGGAGTAACGTTAGTGTAAATATCAAGGTCGGAGTTGAAGCCATTTTGCCCCTGTGAGTATTAATGTTTTGTTCTATAATTGTTAATGAGGTTAGCACTTGATGTTTAGGCCTATATGATCGTATTACAGCATTCTCAGTGTCATGATAGGCTAACTACTTTAGCTCGTTATCTAAAGAAAGGATTATTTAACTTTGGTCAGTATTGCCTAATTTTAGCCTACTACTTGACTATTCTCTTACTTCAAGTGTATCTCTTGCAACTTTTAACGTTAACTTTAGCACTGTGAGCAATATGGGTAAAAGCAACTTTGCTATCTATGTTGGCTGATTTGTATCCTCTTTTACCAACATTCTAATCGGTTTAATCTCACCAATTCGCCAAGACCTGACCAGTCCAGTCCAGCACACTGGGGCGATATTGTGCTTTATTATTTTGCATTCTCACCGGCGTCAAAGGTCACACAAAACCTTAGGAAGCTTAGCCTTCTTTCTTTGGTCTCCTCTAGCTTGTTATATTCAGACTGTTAATATGATGGTCTCAGAGTTAGTTTGCATCATGTGCAGAGCATTTTCTGTTAACTTGTTTTTACAGACTCTCACAATTACTGTCTCCGCCCAGTACCTGTGCAGACTGATAACCAGTGGAGAGTAGCTAGTTTCGGGACCGGAGTCGCACCATGAACGTGGGTACAGCACACAGCGAGGTGAATCCCAACACGCGGGTGATGAACAGCAGAGGCATCTGGCTCTCTTACATCCTGGGCATCGGCCTGCTGCATGTCATCCTGCTCAGCATCCCCTTCGCCAGTGTGCCTGTCGTCTGGACGCTCACCAACCTCCTTCACAACCTGGTCAGTAGGGCAACATCATTTCTGTGTCGCTCGGTTATGTACGGCACATGGCATTGACGCAGAGTTGCAGGTGTTGATTCCTTCTAAGATATCCCATACTAAATTACTAAATATTGTGCCACCCATAGTACTGTATTGATTTGGATACACATGTTTACTAAGTGGCATATATTAGGGGGGCACCTGTCCAACCACCACACTTAAATCCTGTATACAGTATTCTGCGTTTAAAAGGAGGTTCTGTGGAATGGGAACTTGGGTCATATCACTCAACTAAGTCATAAACCTGTATTACAGTAATTAAACTGCAAGGGAATGCCATTGATAAGGCTAAGCGCACATTCTCAAGGTCGAAAATCTCAATGCCAAATTCTGAACTCTGAGAAACCTTTGATTGCTTTATTTTGGATATCAACCCCCTCTCCTGTGGAAAGGCAGTACTATTGCCCAGGCCTTAACACCAACCTGATACTTCATGAGATATGCTATCGGACTGCGTGCTCTGCAGTTTCACTGAGCATTACATTATTGGTTTACATTTCACCCTTGCTCAAAGAAAACCCTGTCTACCAGTGTACCTAGGACTTGAATTATATAGTGCATAATCACGTCTATTGCCCATGCAATCTTTTTCTCAAGCATCCTCCTTTATCTACTCTGTGGAGCTATTGCTGAAATTGGATGTGTTGTGTTGCAGTGCATGTACCTGTTGTTGCACACCGTGAAGGGGACCCCTTTTGAGACCCCTGACCAGGGCAAGGCCCGCCTCCTGACCCACTGGGAGCAGATGGACTACGGCGTGCAGTTCACAGCCTCCCGCAAGTTCCTCACCATAACCCCAATTGTCCTGTGAGTGTCTCAAGGGGATTTGTCTAATTTTACTCTGTTTCTACCGACTATTTATGCGAGCGCAAGACACAGGAAGAGCGCGATTGGCCTGAGCTCAAGGTTAATTATCCAGCTCGGAAAAAAAACACATTCGTGGCGTTTTTTGTTTAGTTTTTTTCCTCCAGGGGGCTGATAGGATGTTACATCACAGGCCAGAGCCGGTGTGCAATAGGCAGGATGCCAGGCACTCAGCATTGTTTGTCTTACTACAATCCCCTGCAGATCTAACCACTGTTGCTTTTCCGACATTGTATTAACAACGTTAGTTGCCCCCCCCCCCCCCCCCCCCCCCCCCCCCCCCCCCCCCCCCCCCCCCCCCCCCCCCCCCCCCCCACACACACACACACACACACACAATCCCCCAGCGATGGTATTTCCCTCTCAGCTTCCCCTGGCTGTCTGCAGCCGCGGGCTCGTCGGCCTGCCGCGCTTTGAGTTAGCGGCGCACGGCTCTATTTACAGCCACTTATGGCTGATGCATTGTCCCTCACACTCCGGCAGTGAGCGTTGATGGCCCTCTCTGCCGATCCCTTCCCCTGTAAAGACATCCAGGTTTATAGACAAGGCGCCATAGCATCTTTGTCCCTGGGACCTCGCTGGGTGAGGATGTCAGGTATAAAGTGTCCACTCGAATCGCAGAAGTGGAAGCTTTCGTTGCGTCGGCACCGTTCGTTTTTAGATAAGGGTTTCGTCGGCGCCCGCGCATGCACCTGGGATTGGAAAAGTGGTTTCACAGGATTTGGCAACTCATGTGGCAACTCGTCAAGTCTCCCTCAGGTTTAATAATAACATTCATTTATCACAGCACGTTAATGTACGCCACCCCCCCCCCCCCCTCCCCCTCCGATCACCACCCATCTCTCTCCAGGTACATCCTCACAAGCTTCTACACCAAGTACGACCGGGGCCATTTTGTTGTCAACACCGTGTCCCTCCTGACAGTGCTCATCCCCAAGCTCCCCCAGCTCCACGGGGTGAGGATCTTTGGGATTAACAAGTACTGATGGGGCGGATGAGGACACCTCCCTCCCCCGCCTGCCCTCCCCACCTGCCTGCCTGCCTGCCTGCCTGGCTGCCTGCCTCCAGGTCCCTGAAGACTGTGACCGCAGAGTAACAGGCCTTGGCTTTGGCCTCCGGCCCGCACCGTGGCTCGCCGGATTGCAGAATCTTTTTAAATGACCCGCGGGGAACTGAGTGGTTGCTTAACCAGGGAAACAAAAAAACAAAAAACAAAAAAAACAAAAAACACACACCACAGAGAGTCCTACTCTGCTCTGATGGCAGCCGGCTGTTGTTGATCTTCTTTGTGACTTTTCTTTTCAGAGGTGTTCGCCGTGAAAGCTTTCTTTGGCGAAGGGTGGGAAATGCGCGAGGCCACGCAAAGCGTTTGCTTTTAACAACGATGGGAATAGAGAAAGCGTTAGATGAGATGTCGCGCACCGTTAACACCCAGTGACGCTCCTCTCATAGTCTTATTATGGAGGACGTTTGTTGTGAACTCTGTTTATCGAGTCTCATCCGCTTTCTCTGGTAGAAAGACGAGATGGCAGAGCCCCGGGGTTAGGGGTTAGGGAGTGGTGACTGGCCGCTGCAGTGGATAGGCCGGAGAGGTTGTGACGTAGCATATTTATCCCTTGATGCCTGGAGGCCTAAGTCGTAGGGAAATCCAAAGGAACACTTCATTCATCTGATTGGTTCCCTAATTTGGATACCCTCCTCTCGATCAGTGCCGGAGAGAATTTCCCGTCGACAGTGCAGTCTGTTTTCTGCCTTACAGCCATGCTCAGTATTCCATATTTACATTACAGTTGGGAAACCGTGTGGGAAGAGACGGAGGCATTGTAGAACAGGGCCGTTTTCTGCGTTACAAAGTAAGCCAAGAGACATGTCGACAATTTGTAATATGAGTATTCTATCGATGCATGGTTTGTTAGTTTAGTTAGGCTATGGAATGTATGGTAGCCTGCTGTGTGAATACTTCTGCTCAGTTAAACATTTGAACGTCCATGTGTACTGAAGGTGAATCCCAAGCGCTTTTGATTTGAACTGACGATGCATCACGTTTTACACCTCACACTTCTAGTTTGTCGCGGGGTAGGGGACGATTTGTGAAAGGTTTATTGTTGAATTGCTTATAGCTCAATGATAGGTGAGCGAATGTTGCATTCGAAGGGAAAGTTACTCTATTGTTATATCTTTGAAAGCTTTGGTTAGATATAATTGTCATTGATAGTACACTGTTGAACAATTAAGATCACCTGAAGTAGTTTCTATAAAGCAAATGTGAAAGGTATTCTAGTCAAGTTGATCTTCAGTTGTATATTATACCGTGTACACATTGTGTAGGCGGCAATTATTAGGAATAAAAATGGGCGCATTTTGTAAAACCATGTATAAGAAATTGTAGAGTGACAATAATACAAAAAAAACGACTTTCTGTGAATCTGGTACAGAGCATGATGACCTGTGTGATTTTAATTTGATGATATTACAGTCCTCTTGTTATTGTGTAGGTACTGAACATTTTGTTATGGTATAAAAAGAGCTTTCTAAACTCCGAAAGCTCTTCAGATCATCAAGCCTTTGACAAGGGTTAAAAGTACTTCAAGTAAATACGTTTAGAAAGTAAAGTGTGTCAGGAATAACGGCAAGATATATTTGAAAATGTTTTTTTTTATTGGATTAATGGAAAACATCACAGGCAGTTTGACTTCCAACTAAAAACCAGAACAGTTATACAACAAAACAGTATTTTTCTTTCTACTGAGTGGTGGATATGTCCCAATTTTTCCAGCGACATGTCTGAACTTGTAGAGCCAGACTTTGTTTACAGTATGCTTTATGTAATAGGGTTTAGTCAAGGATTCCAGCTTACACACAATGGCTTTCAATAATGCCTAAATATAACCTAAAGTACATGCATAGAGAGTAATCCCTGTGTTTCCACATAGAAAGACTATGCTGCATTGCAGTACTTTACGTTTATGTATTTTTTTTTTTTTTTTTTTTTTACAGAGTAAGAGTACTTGCAAAGTAGTAACATTAGCACGTCGATCTTTATCAATACTATTCTGCTGTCTTGTATTAAAAATAAGAAATCAAGAAGTTTTTTGTTTGTGGCTGCATTGATCTTTGGTATTGGCACTAAGACTGGGTAGGCATTCAGAGTTGGTATGCCACAGTAGGCCTACGTTTGTGTTTTCTAAAAGTAATGAATACATTACAATGAGTGACAAAGCATGCAGAGCGTACTTTCACTGAATACTTTGCAGCAACAAGTGACAGTAGGAACGACAACAGTATTATGTCTTTTTGGAAAATTCAAATATCATGGTTGAACTTCTACCACACATTTCTTGAATTTCTCTCCGCCTTCCCCCTCCACCTCTAACTTTACTAGGCCACTACTAATTCAGTAGTTAATCCATGGTCTTTATTTGGATTTTGTCACCGGAGAGCGACTGGTGTTGGTTTTCACGTCACCCAAAGCCAGCGGGTTGTTAAACATTGATTGGGGGAGAGTGATAGTGAGGAGAGTGAAAGGGTTTAGGTATTGTGCCACAGACTGTCTGTCCATTGGTACTGAAAACAGAGAGTTAGCACACTTTAGTAACTTTCAACAGACTGCAAAACAATAGTGCCTACATATCTACAGTCTTTGGTCTTAAAAAGTATGTTCTGAGTGAAGTAACCAAACCTGTCAAGATTTGCTTTACTCTTATTGGATATTATCTGATACGAAGGCTAACGTTCTTTCTTTTGAGTTTAATGATTTCTTATCGAGGTTAGTTAAATATATATATATATTTCAATAACTATACGTTATAACCTAGCGAAACAGGGACGTGTGTATATGAACTTAACACATGCTGACCTCTTTGTAACATTTGACATGTAGGGTACTCTTTCTACGACAGCTTCTACATTGTGCAGCTGATTCAGATTGGTTTCCTCTCCTGATCTTAGAATGTTCATTTGGAGGATTTCTTTTTGTACAGACCTTGGCTGAAACATTTATTAGTCTGACAACGTCTACTTGTTGTAACTTTGTTTATTTGTAAATACTAGTCTATAGCCCAATAAAGTTTTATATGTTCCTGTAATGTGTTTCTGTCATCGTTTGTATAACTTTTTTTTAAAAGTAGTTTTATGGTGTCTTTATTTTGCATGAGATTCTCAGGAACTTTTACGAACACTGGGGAGCAGTATCGATTTTATACTTATTAGGATTGAGCAACGGTAAAGCAATAGGACCTTGTTTACTCAATGTCTGTGTGCGTATGGCCTGTTGTATATACAAAAGAGATCCCAGTATGCATTCAATAATTGCAGCAATGTTTTTGTAGTTGGGGGGGGGGGGGGGGGATCATGAGGTTTCATGTCAACGTAAACCAATTGCTATTATACTTTACAGAACATTGCAGGAAAAAAAGTGTTTATATTCAACGAATGCCTGAGGTCAACTGGCCTATACAATTGAGCCTCTTAAATAAAGGCAATGTGTTGTTGTTTTTCAATCTCTGTAGACTCAACAGCTTCCAGCAGAGGGCAGCAAATTGCTGTTCCTGATACTAATCTGATGTGACATTTGGCTCCTATAAATAAGAGTAGCCTCAAGGTCCAGATTATTGGCTTTTTTCTCTCTTTCAGGCTGGATTTGTGCATTTTGGAAGATTTTGTGTGGACTCTTCTCTTCAGTCATAGCGTACTGTTGACTTGTATACGCAAGGCTTTTTTTTTCTTCTTTTGTCAAACTTTTTCATGAAAATGTAGACTTGCATATGGATTAAATTAGATCATAATCCAAACTTTTAATTCTAAAGCATTGCAAGTGCAGTGTATGGAAACTTTTTTTTTTTTTTCTTTAGAAAAACTTGCCGAAACTGTTTGTTTTTATATTTCTTTGCATGCTGCTGTTTTTCTGTCTAGTACAAACAGCATGGTATGCTGTGTGCCTGCGTTAGCTTGCATAGCCCACATTCCTCTCCCATTTCACCATGTCCTCCCTCCCACATGCCTTTAATATCTGCTTATTTACACGCCCTGGCGATGATGCTCTCTGGATGACTGCTGCACCACCAAGCAACCTCCACTCAGTCATTCCGTTTTGTAGTCCACCTGATTATTAAGATAAAGAACCTGCTCAAGTCTCTCCATCGTGTGGTCAACATTCATCTACTCTTGTCTGTCTGCTTTCTATCTCACAGTCAACAAACTGCTAAGAATCAGAGAGTTATAGTTGACGAAACTTTAAAGATGCATACTTCTTCACTGCACCAAGACAGTGATAGCCTGTGATAGGGAGAATATTTTAGTGACGCAAATATTACTTTGATGTCGTGACGTTCCATGCGTTGAAGGTTCACATTGACTGTTCTTCCACAGCCACGTCTGTTTGTTTTTAAAGTTCCAGGAGACAATCATGTCCTTGCTTTGCTTCACATCAGCACCATGCAATATAGAGATCAAATCAGAGTAGAAAAATGTCTGGAAACCACATGGCAAGGCCATCCTTTCAAAGTATGCATTTGAAAAGTGTGTCTTCCGTGCTCCAGGAATTCCCTTTGCGTGTGCTGTGGGTATTTGGAAATGCCATTGAAGGGGGCAGGTGGATTATGAAATGTGTGAGAACACAACAAACTCTACTGGATTATCATCCCTGCGTTCTGCAAAATCTTGGAAGCTATTGGTTGAAGAAGAGGGGAAGTTATAGTGGGGGGGTCAAGGGTAGCTATAAATAGAATGCTGGAAAAATGTCGATGCATTAAATATGAGCTCTGGACTGTTTGACAGGACCGAGAACTGTAGGTAGTGAAGTTCCAGGGTAGGACAGTCTGACGGAGAACCCCCCGCCCCCCCCGAGGAAGCTGATGTTGCCTTTGTTAAAAAAATGTCCTACTGGGCTCCAAGTGAGGAGTTGGACATTCTCTGTGGAGTCGAGTGCCGGTGTAATGGACGTCTTGTCAAACAGAGTTACATGTTAGGATGGATTGCATTCTTAATTCAGGAGGAGGAGGAGTGGAGTTTTGGGGGAGATCTGTGGGGCAGTGGGAGGCGAGGGGGAGAACAAGCTAGGGTGGCTTGGTCGTTGTCCACTGGGACCAGCAGGGGTCGTCTCATCATGGCGCCAAATCCTCGTGAGGAGCCTAGTCCTTTAACTTCCCTTCATCAGAACTTTTTTCGATTCTTTGCTATGAGAGCGCAAAAGGTCTCCCCGAGCTTGCGGCCCCCCGACTCGATCCGTCTCTGAAAAGAACTCAATGAAAATGTCATAAGCGGAGGCGATAAGAAAGAACTAGCAAATTAACTTTGCGAAAGTGAGCAAGACAAATGCCCTATACGCACCTGTCAGAGGGCCCCACTGTGATATGTGCAGCTTGTCTCAGAGGCACTTAGTGCTTTTTACAGATGAGATGCTCCATAATGACACGTTCAAGTTATAAATGACTTCATATCTGCCGGGAGTGTGGAGGCTCAAGCCAACTAATAAAGACTATCGGAGTGCTATCATCAGAATCATGAATATGCATGCATTCTTGTTTTACATCATTACCATCGACGGGTACCGTTAATTTGCTCATTAAATCACATAAAAAGATCCATGATTGTTCTATGACAGCATTGACTTCATAACCTGATCTATGAAATTAGCCTGTCAGCATTGTGGTTTATTTTGCATTTAAAAAAATAGTCATAATAATAGCTCTTATCGTTGGTTTAGAACTAATTCATATTCAATTCAGTGTGATTAAACTCCTCACATTGTGTTATGTATGAGTGAAAGCAAACCCTGTTAAATTGAGGCATATGGGGCGTTTTGTTCAATGAAAACCAGTGCTTATTTTAGTACTGGTATTAGGTGTAACCAATGTTTTCATTTTGGGCTCTTTTAAAAAAAAAGATTTTTACCTGGCGTGTTAAGTTTTTGGTTTTCCATGATGGTGATTGTCTTTATCCCACTACTGCACTACTGGGTAATATCACCTTTTCTAATAACAACTGTAGTCTCTTGTCTCCTGTCTGCCTGCCTGGTAAGGTACCTTGTGCTCGGTTTGCTTAAACCCTATGTTCCCGAGTACCATTACATGTTACAAGCAGAATACGACATGGCCTATAATCAAATTGGGTTTCCAAAGCTTTTAGCCAGCTGACACTAAAAGGCCTGATGTTAGACTGGATTGTTTTGGAACCTGAGCGTTAGCACATGTGGCACATGGACTTTACATGGCTCTCCATACTCTAATGTAAGCCTGACCTCTGTTTCTCTTTAATCTTGGAAGTGGTCCAGGAGGAGCTCAGGGGATCTACGACCCACACAAAACATCTACTACCGCGGGCGCGCGGGCGCACGCACACACACACACACACACACACACACACACACACACACACACACACACACACACACACACACACACACACACACACACACACGCGCGCGCACGCACGCACGCACACACACACACACACACACACACACACACACACACACTTCCTCGCTCAGTCAACCTAAGGAGGCCAACAGCACTCAATTTACCTCATATTTGAGACCTATTAGCGACTAATAACTTGGTTTTTAGGTCTAAATTGTGTTTGTTTATATTATTATATTTCACCTTGGAAAGAAGTGTTTGCACCTGCATGAATATGAGTCTGTGGTTTACTTCAAAAGTGGGTCTCCAACATAAAAGAGATTCAGTAATGTTAAACATTTCCTCTCTGTAATAATAATTTATACCAATTAGTCGTGCAAGTTACAGGACTTTTACTTTGATCAGTTCTGGATTGTTTTGGTCTTGAAAGCCAATGCTTTCTCAACTAATACTCTCAGAATATTTCATAACCTTTCCACAGCTTTTGGTTATAATGATAACCATGATCATTTCAACATTATTGAACATTTACAAAATCAATAATCCAAAGCTGCCGGTATACATGAATACAGGCTTTTTCTTGAGGCACGGCCATTATGGGCCATTCTCCCAGAGCTTTCCTTACGTATGGCATACAATGTTCATCTTTTGTTCGGACTCTCGCCATGCCTCATTGAAAGCGGCGTGGGGCTTGCTCGCCCACATTCCCTGTGTGTTTCCCTGACCTTCCCGGGCCGAGCGTCTCCACGCGACATAACACCCAGTCAGTTCTCCTCCAGCCCCGCACTCTTCACAGCTCCCCTGGTCCGGAACCTCGTCGGGTTCCATAATTCATCGGCGGTTAGTATGTAAATGGCGAGCGACGTAAGTCACCCTGGATGATTCCTGCACTCCGATGAATTATGTAGACCGGGGCAGGAGCCACGGACAAACCCGCAAGGTTGAACTTGTCCCTCTGACCCTGCCACGTCTGCCCCGCCCCGCGCCGCTCGCCTTGTCTCTCGCTCTCTCTCTTCCCCTGCCTGCCTGCCTGCCTGCCTGCCTGCCTGCCTGCCTGCCTGCCTGCCTGCCTGCCTGCCTGCCTGCCTGCCTGCCTGCCTGCCTGCCTGCCTGCCTGCCTGCCTGCCTGCCTGCCTGCCTGCCTGCCTGCCTGCCTGCCTGCCTGCCTGCCTGCCTGCCTGCCTGCCTGCCTGCCTGCCTGCCTGCCTGCCTGCCTGCCTGCCTGCCTGCCTGCCTGCCTGCCTGCCTGCCTGCCTGCCTGCCTGCCTGCCTGCCTGCCTGCCTGCCTGCCTGCCTGCCTGCCTGCCTGCCTGCCTGCCTGCCTGCCTGCCTGCCTGCCTGCCTGCCTGCCTGCCTGCCTGCCTGCCTGCCTGCCTGCCTGCCTGCCTGCCTGCCTGCCTGCCTGCCTGCCTGCCTGCCTGCCTGCCTGCCTGCCTGCCTGCCTGCCTGCCTGCCTGCCTGCCTGCCTGCCTGCCTGCCTGCCTGCCTGCCTGCCTGCCTGCCTGCCTGCCTGCCTGCCTGCCTGCCTGCCTGCCTGCCTGCCTGCCTGCCTGCCTGCCTGCCTGCCTGCCTGCCTGCCTGCCTGCCTGCCTGCCTGCCTGCCTGCCTGCCTGCCTGCCTGCCTGCCTGCCTGCCTGCCTGCCTGCCTGCCTGCCTGCCTGCCTGCCTGCCTGCCTGCCTGCCTGCCTGCCTGCCTGCCTGCCTGCCTGCCTGCCTGCCTGCCTGCCTGCCTGCCTGCCTGCCTGCCTGCCTGCCTGCCTGCCTGCCTGCCTGCCTGCCTGCCTGCCTGCCTGCCTGCCTGCCTGCCTGCCTGCCTGCCTGCCTGCCTGCCTGCCTGCCTGCCTGCCTGCCTGCCTGCCTGCCTGCCTGCCTGCCTGCCTGCCTGCCTGCCTGCCTGCCTGCCTGCCTGCCTGCCTGCCTGCCTGCCTGCCTGCCTGCCTGCCTGCCTGCCTGCCTGCCTGCCTGCCTGCCTGCCTGCCTGCCTGCCTGCCTGCCTGCCTGCCTGCCTGCCTGCCTGCCTGCCTGCCTGCCTGCCTGCCTGCCTGCCTGCCTGCCTGCCTGCCTGCCTGCCTGCCTGCCTGCCTGCCTGCCTGCCTGCCTGCCTGCCTGCCTGCCTGCCTGCCTGCCTGCCTGCCTGCCTGCCTGCCTGCCTGCCTGCCTGCCTGCCTGCCTGCCTGCCTGCCTGCCTGCCTGCCTGCCTGCCTGCCTGCCTGCCTGCCTGCCTGCCTGCCTGCCTGCCTGCCTGCCTGCCTGCCTGCCTGCCTGCCTGCCTGCCTGCCTGCCTGCCTGCCTGCCTGCCTGCCTGCCTGCCTGCCTGCCTGCCTGCCTGCCTGCCTGCCTGCCTGCCTGCCTGCCTGCCTGCCTGCCTGCCTGCCTGCCTGCCTGCCTGCCTGCCTGCCTGCCTGCCTGCCTGCCTGCCTGCCTGCCTGCCTGCCTGCCTGCCTGCCTGCCTGCCTGCCTGCCTGCCTGCCTGCCTGCCTGCCTGCCTGCCTGCCTGCCTGCCTGCCTGCCTGCCTGCCTGCCTGCCTGCCTGCCGTCACTTTCCTTTTATTCTTCTCTTCCTATATATTTTTTATTTCTCTGTCACCTTTCCCCTTTCCTCACCGCGTCCTTTTTGAACACTTTTTTTTCTTCCTCTTTCCCTTCGCCCCTGTGGGCCCCCTTCCTTCCCTAGGTTCTTTGACAGAGCCAAGGTAGCATTATTCAGAGTGCTGTTTTTCCCCCACTCTCCACAGCCGAGCGCCTGACTGATTCATGAGAAGCAGCGGGGTCTTTTTTACCCTCCCTTCCATCACCTGCTAGCCGGCTTCTGTTAACTGGAAGGTAATAGCTGTAATACCTGTCAGGCAGGAGCAGCGCTGGCACCACCGTGGAACAAGGGACTTGACAGTCGGAGGGGTCGGAACAAAGATACTTCTTTTGTTTGCATGCAGGGGGTTGGTAGTGTTGTTGTGGTAGTCGTTGAGGTGCTTACCTTACCTCACACTCTTAGGTGTACGTCAATGGATCGAAGAGATGTCTAGCGTTTTTTGTTGTTGCTGTGCTTGTCACGTTGTCTCTTCAAAGAAACAGCGCAGTAGTCTGCTAGTCACCGGTGGCGTGAATTCCCCCTTTCGTGAGTTGTGAGTTAGTTGATTGATTTCACCTGCGTCTCGTTTTGGCTTGTTGTTTGCACCTGGGTCCTCTCTGTTTATTGATGGAGTTGCCAGTCTCTCGTGTTTAAGTTCCCCGTTTTGTTCACTCCGGTGTCGGTTGATTCCGTTGTTTGTTTCGCTACCCGTGTTTTCTCCGGTGTGACTGTTTGTACGTATTTTTGATAAGAAATACATCTGGAGAATATCCTCTGCTTTTAGGTCTGTCCTTTTCCTCCCGTTGCTCCTGTAACACCCCCCATGGAGCCATATTGACTTGAATGGGCATTTAGAAGACAGACATGTAGTAATCTTACAGCGTGCTGTGTACCATATTATACTGTCAAACAAGTCAACTACAAATTTACCGTGGCTAATTCTTACGGTCCAATGTGTTTGACTTGTCTGTAGACATTGAAATGCATGCGATCCGGTACGGAAGGGGTCGTGTGTGTTTCTATGAATGCTCTCTGTCTCGCCTTAACGGGTGAGGGATCCACCCTGAAGCTGGCTGCTGATTGACTCGGTGAGTGCGGTGACGACAGCATTAGAGAGCCTCCCGCCAGTCACAACAGAGTGGAAGACAATCAGTGAGTAGGTCATTCTGTCATGTTTCATTTCGAGCGACCGGGCGACACACTTAGAAACTCACTCTCTGTTATTACAGCACGCGCATGTGGACCCTTCTGGCCCGCTCGGTATTATTGCGTTCTAACAGACGGCTACTGAAGTCACACCTAACTTATTACAGTTTCACGGATAAGCACACGAGATTAGTTAATGGTATGATAATTTAGTGTGGGGTGGTACGGGGTGGGGGTTCGTTGGAGGGGGCGGGGGGGGGGGTTGAATATTACACTTCAATTTGATTGATGGGCCTGATCCTATCGTCGGCCTTTTCAATATTGCGTTATGATTTTAGGCATGGCTGAAGTTCATTCATTTCTGCGTATTACAGAAAAAAAATTTCCCCCTGCGTATTACTTCACTTTCATTACCATGATCATTCAACTCAATCAATCCTAAGAGCCTTGTTCAAACACCGTTGTCCTATAATTGCAGACAGGGTCAAAGGGCGTGTTGCGTCAGACATGATCTATGAGAAATCTGAAAACAGACAGCGTCCTAATTGGAGCGCCATCACACACTGCTACGTGTATCTGGTGCAATCTAAATTGCCTTGAAAGGGGAATTGCCTTTGGTTTGCCAGACACGTATCAATTGATTGCCTTTGCATTTCCAAAGCACTCTTCATGCTCTCTATAGTGGATAAGTGGAGCCGAGGAGGGGCGAGCAACACCGCCAGGGCGGGGGGGTGGAGGGTTGGGGCGGGGGGAGGGGGAGGGGGAGGGGGGGGGGCGGGGGGGGACGTTGGTTCGTTCCCATGACCATTAGGATGCCTGGTCCAGAGACGGTTTTGAGAAGAAGAGTGGCCTGTCCATTGGCTGGGCATTAATCATCAGGACAGAGGCAGACCCGCAGCCTGCATTTGCAGTCATTAGAGCTCGGCCTCCCTCAGTCATATTTCTTGGGGCGCGGGCTAGGGAATCGATAGCCGGGGTGACAGGCCACCGGTCTGAGTGGGCCAGGGAGAGGAAGAGGGGTAGGGTAGGGGTAGGGGTAGGGGTAGGGGTCTGTGCTCTCAGCTCGCGGGGAGAGACGCCATAGGAGGGGACAGCCGTGTCCTCGGCCGCGGTTTCTCTGTCCTGAGGAAAGCCGTGGCGGCGGAGGCTCACCGCGTGTCCTAATGAGTCACCTCCGTGGGGCGGTTATCGACCGGCCGACCGGGGCGGCCCGGCGGCTGTGGACAGACGTTACGTCCCACCCCCCACCCCCCCAACCCTCGTTAAGTGCTCTCTCCGAGAGTCTGGTCCGGCGTTTGCATGGGGAACGATGAGTCCTGCCCGGCGGATTGGGGGGTGAGCCGCTGAGGTTTCCACTGGTCCTGACAGCCTGGTCGGGAGGCGCTGAGGTGGACAGTGGACAGGGCGCAGGACTCCTAGCAGATCCATTATTCGTGCTGTGCTGTGCTAAATGGGTTCAGCGCGGACGCGGTTCCCTGCACGAGGACGTCGGAGAGGTGAATTCATTTCGTGGTTAGGCACGCGGCAGGCTGTTAGTGATTGTGTGTGGGTGCGTAATACAGCCGGGCTAAAGTGATTGTGTGGTTGGCACTTTCAGAAATCCGCTTGTGTTTGTGCTCTCATGTTTGTGTGATTGCTTTCCCTTATGTATGCGTGTGCGTGGGTTTATATTTTTCTCTGTCTGTCTAAACGAGTTCTACATTATGGAGTTCACGGTTATTCCAGGACTCAGTATAGTCGCCCGGCCATTAACGTTCAACATGGAAATGATTATTCTGCACTGCGCCACTCGCACAATCAGATCTCATTGTGGTGGCTTCATTTCCCCAAGATATCAAGATGTCATGGCCGTAAGCGTAACGACAGTTTGGCCCACAATACGCCTAAGCCCGAGCGAGAGAGATAGACAAATGGAGAGAGGGTAAGAGCAGAGAGATGAGGAAATGAGCTGGCCTGAGCAGCCCTGGATAGACAGTAGCCGTGAACAGAGGGGCGCGACGCAGACAGGGCCTGTCCACCCGGGAGATGCTCTTGTGGCCGCCCGGGGGAGGCGGGGTGGGGGTTTCCTTCCTGTTTGAGGTCACACGGCAAGGCTGTAGCTGTGTTTTTGACGCTCGGTCAAGGCCGCGTACGACCAGCCCTGTCATGGTGAACCAGATTCCTCGGCACGGTTCGCTGGCGTCTGATGGGAGCCTTCGGTGATCTCTGTGGACGTGTCTGTCATGTGACTACACCAGACCCCTGAGGCATGTCGCCCTCGCCCCCCCCCCCCCCCCCCCGCCCCCCCACACACTACTGAAACGTGGGAATGCTGAGTGACAGGTCGCCGTGACCACGTCGACGCAAGCCTGGGGAACCAGAGGTTTTCCCCGTGGCCACCGTGGCGCAGAGTCATATATCACGGGCTCCAGGACGTGGCTCCAGGACGTGGCTCCAGGACGTGGCTCCAGGACGTGGCTCCAGGACTAAGCACCGCGCGGAGCTGACGCGCCTTTTTTACGGTCATGGGGGCGGCGGAGAGCAGGGAACAACAGAGCCACCGAGCCGCTCCGAGGCCGTGGTTCATTTACGCCGCTCCGCGCGACGCCCTCGCCCTTAAAAGCTCTTGGTGGCGACGCGGCTGGCGGAATGTCCTTCGTGAACCTGGGGATGAAAAATGAACCGTGGATATCAACTTCAATAATGCGCCGTTCTTTCCCGTCCACCCCGGGCTTATTCCGCTTTGTGTCTGCCAAGTGTTTGCTATCTTTACCGTGGCATGTTCAATGTTTCACTGTTTCACTGTCCCTATAGGGCCTGACTGAGGGCTGGGCCCTCTCTGGAAGGAAGGGTGGGAAGCTCGGAGCCGGCGCCACGAAAGAGCAAAGGTTTTAACAAATGTGGTGTTATGGTCTATTTCCCCCGATAAGACTGATACTCCTTGTGACATGGTGCTGGCGAGGGTTCTTAGAAAGCCAATCCTGGGAACGGCTGCAGTTCATTTGACTTTAATATAGCTCTAATGCGAACGGCTGAGTGGCTCAATGACCAATGTGGGCAGGAATGGTCGCCTGCTACGACTCCTGGAACTAGAGAGACACCGACTGGCAGAGAGACAGCAGGGCAGAGAGAGAGAGAGAGAGAGACAGACAGCGAGACGGAGGGGGGGGGGGGGGGGCACATAACATGTAGCGGTACGGTACTGTAATGTCTGTGCTAAGGTCAAAGGAGGAGAGGAGGTCGAACGTAAACAAATGTGGAGCCAACAGAATCAAAGGTGCAGCTTGTGACAGTGCTTGATAGAGTTAGACGAGGCCACATCGAAGTCAGCCGTTCCCACACTGTGCACCTCCACCGAACTGAGATCTTATCTTTCGCTGTTTAGATCTACCCTGCGTGCTTCCGCCGTGCACCTGTGGGGGCATGTGGGGGGTGAGTTCGAGTTGACACGCGTGCACTCAAACATGCAGAGAAGAGGACGCCTACACCCACACATCCGGAAAAGGCGAGGTCATTCTGAGGTCGCCTCTGAGAGGCTGTATTTTTCTCTGCATGGCTGATCCAATTACTGTGGTTGTGAGGGCAACCCCTGACACACGCGGTGCTGTAGGCTCACCAGGAGAGAGACAGAGGCAGACAGACAGAGAAAGAGAGAATGAGAGAGAGGCAGAGAGGCAGAGAGGCAGAGAGGCAGAGAGGCAGAGAGGCAGAGAGACAGAGAGGCAGAGAGACAGAGAGGCAGAGAGACAGAGAGACAGAGAGACAGAGACAGAGACAGAGACAGAGACAGAGACAGAGACAGAGACAGAGACAGAGACAGAGACAGAGACTCAACGGGTGAAAGATGGAATGGAAGACCTACATATCCACAGCCAAATGTTGGTCATCTTTTGCTCTTCAGAGTCCTTGTATGTCTATAGAACAGCGATGCCCCTGCCCCCCCACACACACTTTCTTTTATCTTTATCTCTCCTCTGGTCCATTAAATCATGCCCCTTCAACTCTCTCTCTCTCTCTCTCTCTCTTCATTCTCTTCTACTCCTTCTTTCAGTATCTTCCCCACCATTTTATTTCCCTCTTCAACCACCTCTACTGTCATGCGATTATTTTGATTTGAGATTGTCGTCTATTATCGTCAATAAACCACTTTAATGCTTTGCTAAAGCTCGTTTGATTTGGGAAAGAAGGTTCTATGTTCACACAGACCTTGGTAGTGCCAGACCTACCTCTCCATCATCCACTCAGGTACACACGTGTGCCCGCATTCACACACACACACACACACACACGTACACTCACACACACACACCCAAAACAACAGACGTTTGTAGTCACAGGTACATTCTCACATTTATTTCACACTCTTCTCCTTCCTTCTTCCCCTCCATCCTCTCCCTCTTTCTCTCTCTGCCTCTCTCTTTCCCTCTCTCCTTCTCTCTTTCTGTCTTTCACTCTTTTTCTTTCTCAGCAAAGATGGGGCATCTGCTGATCTCCTGTCATTGACAGCGTTCTCTCCCCATCCTCCACTTTTCTTTTACAGCCCTTCACTCTGCCCAGGCATGTTGGTGTCTCCTCAGCTATAATTCGTATTTATAGATTTGAACACAGAGTGTGGCCATTTTAGCTGAAGCTAACAGAGCTCGATCTTGGCATTTCGACATAAAGGGAGCGCCCACAGACCTCAATCTGAGCACGCCTTTGGGGACTGGTGTGCGCGAGCGTGTGTGTGTGTGTGTCTGAGTATATAATGTTGGATATTATACCACATATAATGTTGAAAATTCAAAAAAATATGATTGTATATATATTTTATAATATACATTAATAATATTATAATTTTCAACATATGTGGTATAATATGGAACATAATATACATCCTTTGTAGTCGGAACTACATTAACATGCATGCATGCAGTATGGTTACTAGGCAGTGTGTAGAGCACTATTAGTATTAGTCTTAGCATTAGCAGCTCGCTTAGTATACTGCTTCACCCTACTGTAAACACCTTTAGCCGTCCTACTGGTTTCAATCAGTTGAGTAGTGGATGGTTCAATAGGTCAAGAGAAGGGAAATCATTCTTCATAGGCACTGCCAGCTCAAGCAAGAGGTGGTCTGTTCAAATCTCAGCCTAAGCCTCACATCGGGCAGAGAGAGAAAAAAAAAAAAAAAGAATCCCAATTTTTGGTCATGCATGCATGTCCTATTGTCGACCTTATACACCATGAAATTGTACTCATGCAATTTCCATCTAAGCTACTGTGAGTGTGTACTAGTGGTCTGGCACAAAAAGAGACTCCTACATGGATATTTACACACGCTGACGTCTTTGTAGACTTGAGTTATGAAGAAAATGTATGAGAACTGAATATGATTTACTCGGGTCTATATTTTCTCCCACGGAATGTACCCAGACAGTAGATATTAATACAGTTACAGTTTGCTGAAATACTTTGTTTACCATCTAATCCGGTTTAGATAATCAAGTCACCTGAAAAAAAAGGGTGTAATATTTTCCCAGACATGTTCTCTATTCACTTTTATCAGATTAGGAGAGATTATATCAAACAGGAAATGAGTTTTGCAGCCTTGTTAAATTGACTCAAAATGCACCGATGAAATTAACTTGCCATGCCGGATGACCAAACTATTTACTCCATGGCATAATACATAGTAAGAGAAACAGAAAATGAGAAAACTAAATCAAGGGAGAACGAACGAAAACAAACCGACAAAAAAAAAAGAAGGAAAAAATGCTTCCCGTTTTACATTCCATATGGGACTATCAGGCAATTCAAATAGCAAATCAAATGTATATTTCAAGTGTTGGTATAGCTAAATAAACCGCATGGGTCGTCGCCAATAATTTTGAAATAGCTGTTCAGAGTAGGAGAAATCAAAGTGAAAGTCCCCCCCCCCCCCCCTCAATGTGGATGTTCTCTTTGATGGGGTTTGCATTTTTTAACGTGTATTCAACAGACAGGCCTTGAAATTCGTTCTGAGGGTTAGTTTAGCTACTGTATAAAAGATTAGCCCCCGAAGATAGTTGACTGGAGCTTCACAGGAAATATCCGTCTGAGTTGCGATGGCGACTAGGACACCCGCTGACGTATGACTTGCTTTGGCACTTGCACTCGCATAGATGTTGCAGACATACAACGGTTCATGCTGTACACCTGCTCATGGGTGCACTCAGTCACAGCCGAGGAAGAAGCGGGTACATTTACCCGCATTCTGTCAAATATTCAGACTCATTCTCTCTCTTTTTCTCTCTTCCTTGGTCTCTCTTCCTTTGACTCTCTTTCTGTCACTCGTCCTGTAAAGCGTAAACGTACGCAGCATACACCCACCACACGCACGCACATTGGCTTCCTCCTGCAGACACCATTAAGATGATTACATTTATCATTCCTGCATCTGCAGCTGTCCTGACATGTTCCTGCCTCGCCGTGGCCTTTTCCTCCAGCTGTTGCTTTGATATTAGCTTTATGAAATCTGCGCGCGCACCCACGTAATCTGCCCCGCTTCAAACGGCGCTCTGCTCGCTGCGCCCGGCATTACTTTCCCTCCGTTGCCTGACTTTCTCTCCCTTTCCCTCTCCCTCTCTCTCTCATCTCCCCTCTTGAGTTCTGCTTGCCTTTAATCCCCTACCCCAGAATCCAGGGGATCCTTCCCTGTCTATTATTTTTCATTAGCCAGACGGGTGTGAGTGGGGCTGAAGTGCGGCGGGAAGACAGTCACCTTTGTATCGGTCAGGTGTCTTGCTGCTTGCTGCTTTGATTGGGTGTTTTTTTTCTTCTTCTTCTTCTTGGCCAGCCTCTTTAGCGCTTGCCTCCTCACCTGGCTTTTACCTCAGGTAAACTGGAGCCGGTGGATTACCATGGCTCTGCTCTTGACATTACAGGGGAAGGTATTGATGATGCACGGACGGCTGCACGTTGACTTGGCAACGGGCACATGGGAGAGAGAGAGCTGCTCAGAATGTAAAGTAGTCACAAACACACGTACATCAGCTTTGTAATTAGAACAAGGTTTTTTCGTCAGAGAGATTAGCATGACAAAGTAGTTGGACTCTGTTGTCGCTAAGTTATTAATTGCATTGATTGCACTTTTAATGGATTTGAGGACCAAACTGGGACATTTAAAAAAAACAGATGTATGATAAATATGTTTAATAGGTATGCATTTTCCTATCCATTGTTTGTGACGGTTCTCCCGTAAAATCTCACGATTCAGCGCCGTTTCAAGAGTCTTGATGGCCACTAAGTGTTCATCATGGTCCATAGGAATCAACCGCCTGCTTAGAGGGCCATATGGACAGTCCCCAGATAACAGAGCAGACAGCGATCCATAGGTGACATCGATTGTTTACATCTTGATAGCTGATGTTACCATGTTTTCCCAGAGGACATGTGTTGTTGCTAGCAGTGTAAGTATGGATACACCTGAAGTGTTCAGAGGGGTTTTGGGTTGGATGCATGCATTCTAGATCTAATTGGTTGAAGGACAGTGTGTGTGTGTGTGTGTGTGTGTGTGTGTGTGTGTGTGTGTGTGTGTGTGTGTGTGTGTGTGTGTGTGTGTGTGTGTGTGTGTGTTTAAGCATAACCTTTGCTGTCATGCCTTTGGTATTGACACACTGACACCCGAGTGTTCCAGCTAGCCGTTAGGCAGTGAGGGCCGAGACAGTCGGCCACTCATGTGGATCTAATCGATCCGGTGTTGCTTGGCTGTTGCGACAGACAGGCAGTGTGGGGAAATAACAGAGTGAATGGAGTTTGCCCTCAGAGACCCTTGGATGGATGGATGAACTTGGAGGATAGAATGGCAGAGCGCCGTGACTTTCGAGGCAGACTGAATTCGGCCAGAATGCTTGCTGGCTCCCCCTTTGAGATTCGACGGTAGGCTGGTGCTTTCTGTATCTATCTTTTGAAGTAGCCGTCATCGTCAGCATCATCACCTTTTTTATTTTTTATTTTTTTTTACATCATAACCACAATGATCTCCTTTGCCTGTTTTTCTTTTTAGCGTGAATCAGCTTTCTTATTTGACTTAATATAATGAATCAGCACTAATAATTCAAAAACAATCCTAATTTATCTACGGAATTTACGGGGGAATAAGTTACAGTACTTTCAGAGCCATTGCAGAAGACGGACAAATATCCCCTTCTTGCAGATCCAGAGTGAAATCAAGCAGAACTTGGGAATTCAAACCCCATGTGTCCACCGCAATTGAATGTAAATACCATGCGGCGTGATGTTTGCGATTCACCGAGCCACTCAAAGCGTTCGTGTTTGAAGAGACCCTTGTGAGATGTCTGTGTGATGGCATATTCCTGAATTGACGGTTGACAGGATCCTCCACTCAACGTTTTCATCGGCTCGTCATTCATCTCAACTAGACTCGCCGGACAGTCTGTGCGTTCAGGTTTGGATAGACTACCTCCTCTATGTACACGTGCTTCACGAGCGGAGATGTGTCTGGCCTATCAGTTGCGTAAACTTTTTTTCAATGACCTTCCCCTTGCCGCCTCCCTGTGAAGCACTTTGGGAATGTTAGTCTCCCCAATGCGGTGCGATGCCCAGGAATTCTCCTCCTGCAAGTGGAAATAATACAGAATTCAGTTGGATTCATAAGCAGCCCCTAAAATAAACATGAGCCACTCTCGCCACAACCCTGAGTTCTCAGGAGCTCCCTCCTTCCCCCTCCCCTCCCCTTTCTCTCCCTCTCCTTGCGGGATTCTGAGATGGTAATTGAAATGTTCCAGGGTTGACATGTAGAGGAGAAGGAGAAGAAATGTTACATATATGGAAGGAACCATTTTTATCATTTTATCTTCCTCTTTTGGGGGACTGTTGTTATGTTCCCTTGTTTTTGAAAGTACATGATTGCTGTTGCATTACGTTGGTGGGTAGTTTCGGTCATTTTGAAAAACAGAAGGAAAAGCGAATGCTCTAATTAATGTTGACATTGGCATGGAACAGTGTGGTGTCTTATGGGGACATGTCTTTCTTTTATAGAATTGTTTGATGGCATCTTATTGCTGGAAGCTTTGAAAGTGAAAAAAATCCTATTTGCTGTGAGACAGAAGAGAGAGAGAGAGAGAGAGGGGGGGGGGGGGGGGGGGGGGGGGGTGGAGGACGGAGGGGGGGTGGTTTTATAGTTTGTTCCATACCCTCCATCTTTCACTGGTTATTAGTAGACCTGCACGCTGTCTCTCCAGTAGTTAATGACTTTCCCTCGGGGGCTTTCTATGGAGAAGCTATTGATATACAGTAGCTCTGAAGCCGCATTGTGCAGGGCCGTTTACCTTCATATGGAATGAATGGAAATGCGAGTCCTCTCGGAGCCTTGTTGAATGGATATACACATAGGACACTTTGAATATAGCGCTGAGACCAAAAGCACCGGGTTCTGAGGCGACCCGTCTCAAATAGGTGTCTGTTTCCGAGAACTTCAGAAAGTCTTAGAAATACTAGCACAGGGCATCAGAGGATAGCGAGAGAGGGGGGGATAGAGAGAGGTGGAGAAAGAGGACAGAGAGCGGACAGAGGGACAGAGGGAGGGAGGGAGGGAGAGAGGGAGAGAGGGAGAGAGGGAGAGAGAGAGAGAGAGAGAGAGAGAGAGAGAGAGAGAGAGAGAGAGAGAGAGAGAGAGAGAGAGAGAGAGAGAGAGAGAGAGAGAGAGAGAGAGAGAGAGAGAGAGAATAGATCAGAAGACAAGCCCCCAGGTTGGATTAAGGAGTGAGTCAAACAGTACAGTATAATATATGAAAGTATTTAGAGGACAACCCAGCAAAAGACGAATTAGGCAAGCAGACAGGGAGAAAACAGGCCATAACTTTTGAGAGGACAGAAAAAGCTTAGATTTTTTTGAGGACTTTTTGAGGGGTGGGAGGAGAAGGAATGGTTTTGATTTGGGTATTGCCTGTCTTTAATTTTCCAAACGTGTTTTTAAGCCCAGGGATACATCAGCCTTGATCTCAGCGTAAATGTAGAATGCGTTTAGGGCCCTTGTGGATTTACAGTGATCTACAACATAGCATGCCATGACTATATCATGCTATCCAGTGCTATTCGACAGAACACTTATGCAACCTGATGAATCATGGAGGTGATTCGGAGTCCAGATGAGCGGAGCCTGTCGAAGCGGATCGGTGCGCTGGTGCGCTGCGGGACAGTGCTGGATAGCCCGGACGTTTTCCCCCGCAGCCAAGAAAAGGCTGAGTCTCCCCCAACTTTCTGTCTCAAAGTCATAAAAGTTTAGGGATAGGGGGTTAAAGAGAGTGTGACTCGAGGATGAATTGGAACGCGAGAGAGGGGTGAGATAACAAAAGTGGGAACGGGGAGGTGGCGGTAATGAAGAAGGAAAATAAAGGACGCGAGTATAAGGGGAAACCAGGGAGATAGTCAAAGACAAATGAGCAAGTGCATAAGAAGGCAGAGGCTTTGCAGCTTGTCTGGCTTACACAGCGACCGCAGTGCTGTCTCCTGCGTTATGATGTGTGCTATTCACATTGGAATCGTTTACTTTGTAAAGGGCCCCTTGTTCCCACTACATCACATCACACATCCACTTATGGCTGTACGCCCCATGTGCATTTATTTAAAAGGAATTATATAACCATGCGGTCTTCGTTCATAATTAGGGTTGTGCAGACGAGCCAAGGCCTATCTGCACTCGGCCTTCGCCCTGTTTTTTCTCTTTGCCAGACTGAAGACGTCTTTGCCTTCAGTTGCGGTAGTCATCGTCCTCTCTTTAAGCTCGACATGAAGACGGGTGAACACGGTAATGCTTTATAACATTTGCAACATTGTAACCTTGTGGGTCTGTCAGTCGCCATTCCATTATCAAGCGGAACTTTTCAACAGAAACATGCGTTCCGTAAATTAATTTGCAGCCCCCCCCCCCCTCCCCCTCCTCGCTAGAATAACTTCAATTAAACACTGTGGGCTTTGGCCTTGTATTGTATAACATTTCTCTCTTTATCGCGCTCTCTTATTCTTTCCCCTAATCTCTCTATTTCAATTTTCAGCAGGCGCTCAAGTTTGACAGCGTTCTCCAAACCAACGGCTTTTTTTTTTCTTCTGTAGACCCTGAAAAACCCTGGAAAATTTCACGTAACTCGGACACTATGACCGGCCTTGGGATGCAAAATTCAGAATATTTTCAGGGACGGAAACCTTCAGTATGAATTGATGAGAAACTTGACTTAATAGGAACTTTAAATAATCAAAATATTTATATGCTCAGGTTTGATTTAAAATGTATTGCAGATTCTTGGTTTGGCCTTGTAATACATAATACAAACAGAACAAAAAATATTTTCACGAAACATTGACGGTAGTTGTCAACTTGTAGGTTGGAGTTGTCCTAAATT
Organism: Aplochiton taeniatus; assembly: GCA_017639675.1. NCBI lineage: Eukaryota > Metazoa > Chordata > Actinopteri > Galaxiiformes > Galaxiidae > Aplochiton > Aplochiton taeniatus. The sequence continues at coordinate 12,453,644 of CM030187.1, forward strand.
TAGAGCCAGCGTTTTGTTTTGCCCGTTGTTACTGTTGTTGCTCAAGGCACGCTTCTGGTAGTGAGTCAGGGTCGACACATTGGCGGACAATTTATTCTTTCAGTCAATCAGTAGGTTGCATTCAATGAATGTGAATAACCCTTACATCCCCTCCCTAGAAAAAGTAATTCACAAATGGAAACACAACCTGACATTCTTACCATAATAATCTGGATATTAAGTAATGTAAAAGAGAGTTTTCATATGTAAATATATTTTTGCCTTGAAATATGGCCTAACGTCCGAAAAACCCAGTCAATTTCTCAGACCACTTCAGAAAAATTTCCCGTGAACATCCGGTCCCTTTCTTTTTTGAAAGTGCACCCACCTGGCCAGTGTGCGATAGCCTTTCTCACATGAAGACCCTTCTCCTCTGCTGTGCACGCCACAGCAGTCACATAAATGTGAACCGGAGCATGACTCACGTCTGTGACTCATCAGGGGGAGGCTGTCCGTCCAGCAGACTAGAACCCATTGTCCTCGATAAGATAGCAGGCCCATTTTTCTTTTATGCAATTCGGTATGATTTCAATCATAACTGCCTTGTTCTTTTCTTCTGTATGCGTCCACTCCTACATGCGGTCATAATATGTTTTCATTCATTTAGTACAATACAAAAGGTTACACGGAGATAGGAAGAGCTCAATAACCCCCCCCAGATCATAACCGTCTAATTCTGACCGACAATGATAATGCCTGCCTCCTCTGGAGACATACACGGACTTATTGAAAGGGAGTGGGCCAACATGAAAGCCCTAACCCCACGCGTACTCCCCCCGGCCTCTCTGTCCTCTTTTGACTGAGACGGCCGAGAAACATATCCCTATAGGGCTTACTAGAATGGTGCACTTAGAGTCCGTCCGCCGCCATATGGTGCTGAGGCTGAAGGCAGTCACATGTGGCCTAAAAACCTTCAATAGTTCATGGGTTCAACCGCACAGAGTTGACCCCATCAGCAGTTCTCGCAGTCGTCGGCACTCAGCGGTGGTGAATCATGTATGACACCCATAAAACTCACCGCTATGCACTTACATAGGCAGCGTTTGCATGTTGTTTGTATCTGATTGTGTGTTCCGGTGATTATAGTGCATGCCTCGCGGCAAAACAAGACTTCCTATTAGGGATGATTCAATTTTAACAAGGTTCCATTGAATCGAAACATCTGAAAATGAATGCCACAGTGTTTTAGTGCAGTAGAATGGCAACCTTGCATGTACGATTAGCTCAGAGAGATCCACTGGCGTTTTGTGTTTTCGCCAGCTGAGTTATCCCCCCCCCCCCCCCTCCCCTCTCTCTCTCGTCTAAGCATCGCCTGACGTTAAGAGTTTGGCTTCTTTGTGCATTTTCAATTTCTCGCTCTCGAGATTTTCTTATCGTATTTATTCAACCAAACTTGTTAATGCTGAGATGAACGCTTGCCAACCCGTCACAATGCGCTACACCCACTGGAGTATATTATAATATTTCCTGCCTTTGTTGACTGTCCCACATGACAAATTAAACAAATTAAATGTTTTGTTATGCCCAACTAATCATCCTGCTTTATTTACATTAGAGCTTAGAAAGACATGCATTATTAGATTTGCCCCCAGTCTGGTTTCAGTCCATAGAACAGTGGTATTATCTAGCTGGCGATTAGCACAGAATGGGAAGAGACATGGCAGGCAGCGGCTTTATTAATGCTTTAATATGCAGACTGACGATTGAGTTATCCAGTCATGTGGCCTACTAATGCAATCACACACGACTGTGACTGTCTGCATTGTGTTGCCCTGTACCTCTCGTTCAGCCGACTTAACCTATCGGCGCAAACACACACAAATGGGCACAAGCCATTGTACAACACAGGTATACTGGGCACCCACTCACCCTCACGGCGTGCTTGGGGTTTCTCTTGTGTGGTGTTACTAGAGGGAGTCATGCTGTGCAGATGTGGAGTAAAGTATGTGGGATTGCCCTGTGAGCGACCATGAGGCGCTTGCTTCCCCCCCTCCTATGGCTGCCTGGGATGGCGATAATGATATGGAGCCTGTGTCAGTCCCCGAGTGGGTTAGGGCTAGTTTGGAACTGTCACCAGTTCCGCATTGTCTGAGAGACGTGTTGAACTATTAGATTAACTCAAATGTCAAGGTTAATAAACCTGCAACAAACATGTTATTAATATACTATGACAAGGTATAACGGACTCTTCTACGAGCATGTGATGACGCCAGTGGGCTCTACCAGTCCACAAGAACAGCAGACGGTTCAGATTCAGATTCATTTCCCATCGTGTCACTTCAGCGGGCTCCAGAGTTTTTCCCAGGTTTATTTTTTCTGTCATTGCATGGCTTTTGCGAGACAACTTCCCGTACTTTTTACAGTTTATTGTTATTAAAACTAAAGAGATAAGCATAATGGAAATATCAGCAATCAATAGGGAAATAAAAAGGGAAATGTTTTATTCCTCTCACGTGGCCTTTGATACGAACTTAAAATGCTATAAAAAATACAGTTTATTCCCCTTTTAAAAAAACATTGTGTCCACTCTGCATCTCTGTGATTCGCTGTACGCATGAATATCCCTTCAAAGGCCTTGCAACTATCTCGGGTAATTAGTCACCAACTCTGCATGTTGCTATTCAGGATACGTTGGCAGCTATAATAAGACAAACCACAAGGTAAACAGGAATTCTTTAAACTAGCTTGACCGGCGGAGCAACGTGGCGCAGGGATACCACCCGCATTTAAGACCTCGCTAACCGAAGAGCTATGTTCGGGGAGTGCAGTTTAACCCCGGTTTTCGTGTACATATTTCATGACACACTTCCCTAAAGGAGTATTATCTCTCTCTGCATTGGAAATATCCTCCCATTCCTGGCTAATCAGCAGTAATTGATTCCACGTTCGGCTCAGAGTGGCCGGCGTTGTGACTCTCTTGACCTTTCTGAACGTAGGGGAGGGGGGGCACTGAAGAGGCGGACTAAGGTGGAGAAGTACTGCGTGAGGCAAGTACGGTGAACACTCATCCTGGAGCGTCTACACGCAGCCTGTCCCTGTGGTGCATAATTGAGGAAATGTTTTATGTATGCTATGCCGATACTGTCTAATGCTGTTTTTCCCGTGTCAAAATGACGGATGAAACATGAGTGAGAATTTGATGTGTTGGATATGATGATTTAAGGATGGGGGGGGGGGGAAGAAAAACAAATTGAAGGGATTACTCCCAGTGAGGTTTGTTAACACCCCCAGCTCTACCTGAGACCAATGCAATGTATGTCCGATAAGGATCAAGGATGTTTTCTTTTCCCTTCTCCGGACCTACAGTTTCAGTGAATAGAACAGCAACTCGCTTTTTAAACTACATGCATCACTTGGAGACATTACAACAAAACCCCCTGTCCCTTCAGCCCGAAGATGAGAAACAATCAAGCCCAACAGAGCAAGTCTGATTTATTTATCGTCAACACTCACCTTTTCCACTCCCAGTCAGTAAGGAAGTAATATATTAAATATTTTATGATCTGCTGACACCCCCCCCCCCCCCTCTCTCTCTCTCTCTCTCTCTCTCTCTCTCTCTCTCTCTCTCTCTCTCTCTCTCTCGCCATTTAGGTAGTCAATTACCGCATTCAACGCCAAACGGGCTCTGTCCTTTACATCCCATAAAACACACACCGCGTACACACACACACACACTCTCTCTCTCTTTCTCTCATCCTGTTCTTTCTCACTCGCGCGCACACAAACCCAAGCACAAACAGCTGTATGTGGATATTCTGGTCTCTATCCAACCCACGCTTTCCCTACCTCTCTCTCTCACTCTCAAGCTCATTGACTCACTCTCTCTCACTCCCTATCGCTCGCCATCACTTTTGCACACACACACACACGCGCACGCACACGCACACACGCAATCCATAACAGTCCATGTATTTGACTGAGGTCTGCTTGGCAGAGGAAGAGAGACCACAACAGAGGAGGGAACTGGATGTTCCATCAGCCAAAGACACGTATTCTGTATCCCAGGCCAGTCATCCGTCATGTCCCTGTGCCTAATCATGCCATACGGACGCTATGGAAGTGGCTGTGAGGGACAGGCAGCAGTCAGGACGTCTGTTTCGTGGTCTGTGTTTGTGTCCCCATCTGACAGTGGGAGTGAGCTGAAGAAGTGGGTAACGTACATCCGTGGGATCCTTGAATCAAAGGACACCATCACTCAACCCGCAAGTCCGTCTATGTGTGCACTCTTCTCTGTCTCTTTCTGTCCTAGCCCTCATGAGACACGCATATGCTTGCATGTACGCACACACACACACGCACACACACACACACACACACACACACACACACACACACACACACACACTCCCACTCCCTCTCTTTCCTTGACCTCTACATTCAAGGTTCACTTTCTAATACCGCCGCAGTACAATCGCGTCTCTTTCTCCCCTCCGCGCAGTGCAGTGAGATCAGCGGCGCTTTCGCCCTGCCTTTATTGAGCCACGCGTGCTGCGTTGCCTACCTGTGATGCCAACGGAGGACGGCTCGAAATACCAAGCAGCTTTGCACTGTCTGGGGGATTTACTCAGAAAGAAAGAAGTATTACTGGAGAAAGGACAAAAATGGAGGATAGGAAGTTTTTTGGGGGGAAAATGAAATGCCAGACACCCCTTTCCTGAGCGGTTGCAGAAGGGAAATGTCATGACTGTTGAACCAGCTGGCATTTTCTATGGTCCTTGCATCAATTATCATTATGGCTTTTTATGCCTCCTCCCCTCGGCGGGTAGACGGCCTTGGGTTACTGTTATGGCGTTGAGTGCATATTCAAATGGTGAGGCACGCGCCTCCACAGGTCACACTGTGCGCCGCTGTTGCTTTCTGCACGTGTGAATTTTAATTGTGTTTGGAAATAGGCCAAAGCCCACTGTCACGTCGACCCTTTTCCCCGCATGCAGACCTAACAAGAACACACGCGGGGCAAACAAACACCCACAAACAGCTCTCGTACATGCATACATGTAAACACAGCACACCGAGATTCTGACTCATCCAACTGGACGCGCTTGCTTGGCTGGAGCGTCCAGGTCTCGCCCTAAACGTGGTCCGATCTCGCTAGCGTAATTTATTTCGCTTCTCTCTACTTCTCTCCCTTACCTTCCTCCCTCCCTTTCTTCCTTCCCTTCCTCCCCCCCTCCCTGCCTTCCTCCATCTCTTCCTTCGAGGTTCCTCCCTGGCTTAGTTGATTTACACGCTGACATTAGCCAGCCGCAAGGATGCACTGAGTGCCTCCTCTAATCGCTAACTGGACCTGCTCCAGCCCTGCCAGGGCTTGGGAATAAAAGCCTTTTAAAAACCCCTGCATTGCAGGAGGGGGAGGCAGAGAGAAGGGAGTAACGGTGAGAGAGAGAGGAAGAGAGGGGGGGGGGGGGGTAGAGATAGAGAGAGATGAAGAACGAGGAGAAAGGGAGGGCAAAATAAAAGAGGCACACCTGATTTATTCCTATGGCAGGGCCGAGATTGCCTTGGATACAGTTGGGAGAGATGCAGCCTCCAACACCAGAGGGTCAAATAACATGCCAAGACAGGACGCAGGGGGAATGTGCGATGGAGCTAAAGCATGAAACGCAGCTCGGCCAGGAGTCCGCAGCATTGCCGGTAAAGAGCAACAGCAGCAGCAGTAGCATATATCACCATGGCTACCTCACCCTGGACAGAGAGGGAGAGGGAGAGGGAGAGAGAGAGAGAGGGAGAGAGAGAGAGAGAGAGAGAGAGAGAGAGAGAGAGAGAGAGAGAGAGAGAGAGAGAGAGAGAGAGAGAGAGAGAGAGAGAGAGAGAGAGAGAGAGAGAGAGAGAGAGAGAGAGAGAGAGAGAGAGAGAGAGAGAGAGAGATGAACATGAAAATGAAATGCAGCGAGACAGATCGAGCGATAACTGGAGACAATGAGCAGGGGGGGGGGGGGGGCTGAAATAAGACCAAAGGAGCCAGGAACTTCGCAGGTATAGGGGTAACAACGAGAGGGAGACAAGCGGAGAGGCAAGTAAGGAACTGGACCAAGTCCGGCCTGATTTTCTTACACGGTGCGAGAGCACGGTTACCAGCACACGGGGTTTGGTCGTGTGCTTAGAATCTCCGATTTTCCATCGGCCCTTCTAGATAGAATCCACCAGAGGAAATCCTCAAAGGGGAATACGACGCTATCCCGTCCTATGTCCCCACTAATAACAACCGGCTGTGTACGCATGATCCAGCCTGCATGATGGCGTTGCTAATAACTCGCAACACAAACAAGCCGCGCAACGTCGCTAATTCAATCATCACAGCAACGAACCGTTCATTGGTAATTGACCCCCTGCTGAATGATTATGGAGCCTATTCAGACTGGAAGAGAGCTTTGCATGATTGTGTTTATGAATAGACAGGTGAAGGGGCAAAAAAAACAATGTAATGATCCAAGCAATGTGGTGCTGTCCCCCTTTGACCAGCGTAAAGTACATTTTGTCTGCTGTATAGTATACTGCCCCAGAACGTTTTGATACGTGAAATCCTTTGGTTTGGTACACTTAGTGTTTCGCTGTATATGCAAACAAGACACTGTTTGTTTCTGTTTAAAAGCGAGGCCCATATATCGCCTTAATGTAAACGGTGAAATGAATTTGTTTTAAACAAATGGCCTCATAGTTGAAAATGTAAAGATGGAATGGAGGAGCTCTTCTCTCAAACACAAAGACATTTGGTTTGGCACAATGCATGAGAAACGAGCGCTCACGTCTCCCCTCGCATACCTCTGATAGCCCTGTTTCCCTCCTCTGCCTTCCTGTTCTGTTTTCTCAGGACTCCGTGGAATAACACACATCTTCTGGAGTGGGGTTAACCCACAACGTATTCAGAGAAGGAGCCGCGGAGACTGAGTTTGTTTTGGCTGTGGGTCCGGCAAGACTCTGAGCAAATAAGATGTCAGGCATGCTAGGTTTGACATGCCACTTAAAGAAAAATAGCTGGATTTGGCAGAAATGCATTTATTATAATAATTATAAAATATATTATATGTACGTTTTTTATACGGTATATGCTTAATCTGTACCTTCTCAATACATTTCAAGTTTGTTGATTTGGTGAAACGGTAGGCTTCTTTAGTTCTGTCACATAACATGGCATTATTGCCTTTTTGTTATTTGTGTATTCCACTAAATTAAAAAACATCATCAATTATACAATTATACACCACGGTTGTGTTTTGGGGTCTCATACACAGGCAAAGAGAAATGTAAAATTGTCAATGTTGTGCCCCCAGGATCTAACCCGTTCCACTGTGAGTTTCTCAAGCAAGATAGGCAGGGGTGTGTCCAGGGGGTGGCCTGGAGTGGCACCGGCAACCCCTGGAATCTGATTGGCCACCCCAGGTGCCACCCCATTAATCATAAACTATAATTGGCTCTCTGCCCTGTCAGAGGTGGGACTTAGTTTGAACTGTTTGACGAATAAACCAAACTTTTGTTGATCTGTGTAATTCATTCTGTAACATGAGAGGCAGTAATGAGAGTAGTGTCTGGCCTACCCAAACTACTCTTTACTTTTGTATGTAGCCAACTTTAGGAGGTACAATTTCTATAAAGAATGAAGTATGGAAGCTGTATATAACATTTATGGTGCCACTCTGTTGTGTTGCGATTGGTAGGCCTATTTCTCTTTTCATTTTAGACACTGTAATGTTAGTAATTTAAGTAAATATGGGTATTGGAGATAAAAATGGTAAATGAATGCTGTGCCGACGTGTGTGTGTGCTCGCTCGTAGCCTACTTCATGCCACCCCTGCACAAGTCAGAGACCGCTTGGGCCACCCCAGTCCAAAAAGTCTGGACACGCCACTGAAGATAGGTGACAACGGCGCCTGAAATAAAGCCCTCCCTTCTCTGAGACGTGATGGAGTATCTTCCAGTGCTCTGGCTCCCTCCAAGATCGATGGCGCTCTCTTGAAATCTAGCCATGCCGAGGTGTCAACTGTCAACAGACAGTTAAGGGTGTTTGGTTTCTCTTAATGTAAACAGAATACAGAGTCCTGCATAGCTTTCAGCCAGTGAAATGGTCTCCTCAATCACAGTAATTTCAAAAGAGGGCACACTGAGGAAGTATTTCATATGCTTCTGTGGTTTCCTCCAGCTCAATTGAACCCTCTATGTGTCATTCAGTAAGTAAAGGGCATATAATAAGTGGGCAGTGTCTTTGTATCCATGGGAGGGGAGCAAATGACATTTGAAATGTTCCCTGTGTTGTCTCGTCTATGTGGTCAGCTTGGACAGCTTAATTTGTCAAGAGCTTAGTTTAGCTTGGAGAAATTACGGGGTGATTACAGATGTAGGCATTGTACTTGTTGCCATGCAAGTACGCGTGGCTATTCGCTTTTCAACCTTAAATCACGACCAGTCCGACGTCGTTTTTAAGAACGACACGCAGTTCAGGTGACACACTGAACCAACTGTGTCGTGTAAATTCTGGAAGTCTTTCCATTTCACAAGCATATATTATGCTCTATAAATGAATCACTCTAATATCTCTAGCTATTTAATCGTTCACCGTGGAGTCTATAGTGAACAGTCGACAATCAGTGGACTTCATTCCTGCTCCAAATTATTTGACTTTTGGATTTGTTGAGGCTCATCAGAGGCGTCGATAAAAACGTCTTCTGATAAATCCAATGTTCAGATGTTGAACATTTACAGAAATAGTGTTTGTAAATTAGATTTGGAATCCCCATAGCTTTGAACATACAGTACTTTGCAAATCTTTTAGGCAGGTGTGTAAAGTAAGAATGCTTTCCAAAATCGAAATCAAATAAATATTTACTGTGACCACTTTGCTTTCAAATTTGTGGCAGCATTTTTGGACATCTGCCTGAAACTTTTGCACTGTATTGTACCTCCAAAGGAAGCTAATAACAAAAAATGAAATACCGTTAGCCTGCAGTGGTTGCTTGGGGAACGCCATTGAGCTCGTACTCGAGGTGGGCCAATGTAGATGTAAAACACAGTCCATGTGTTAAAGTAATAAGCAATAGCTAATGATTCATTAGCAAGTCCAGTTCGTTCTCACTTGCATCACAACTAGTCGGCTCCCTCTGAGGACAGCCAGGGAAAATATTTCCTTTGGCCTGGAGAGCACAAACATGTGCATACAAAGCCGGGCAACAAAACCAAATGTTTTTTCTGCATCAATTTACACAGTTGGGAACAGATGGGGGCTGGCGCCCCTCAGCGAGACGTTGCTATTTGTTCTGTCTGAATATGGATCAATGAGTTATCTGGCCTCATTGCAGTGTCAAATCGTTTCGCACCTGCAGCCCGCACAGAGACTCACTTAGGGAGAAGGCTTTGATCCTCCGCGCCGTTGAATCTTAATTTTCTGGCCGCCAACCCCCACGACAACCTTGTTTCTGAGTGATAGACAGGAGTGGAATTAATATGATTCGTTTCTTGTACATCCGAGTGCAAACATGCTGTGCGTGAGCGGGCATATCGGTCCGTTTGGGACGCGCGTATTTTGTGAATGCATAAACACTAGCCGATGTTTAGATATGCCTTATGGTGTATTGACAGCTTCAAACTTTCGGTGAGAAAATATTTGCATATTATTTGTCCTACAATGTGCAAAGCTGTGAAGCAGGAGAGGAATATAACACGCACACACACACGCACGCACGCACACACACACACACACACACACACACACACTGCCCATCTCCCTTCCCTTTCCTCCTAAAAGTCAGGGAGGGATCCTCTTAACCGATCCACAAGCCTAAAGTTTGGAGCCGCCGGGGCCAAATTCACGCCTCTCTGTTTGTAGTGGCCCTTTGACGGCCATGGAGCCCTTGTGATTCTGTTGGCAGGCAGCTGACATGCTGACATGAGTGTGTGAGTGATCCTGACGCATTGCAGAGGGATCGGACTCAAATGTTTCTGCGTGGGACGTACACACACACACACACACGCACACACACACACGTACACACACACACACACACACACGCACACACAGGATCACATTGCACCCCCCCCCGACACACACGCGCGCACACACCACAACAACACACAAATCGCCATGGCTTTTAATGTAGACTGGTTTGGCAGAGGTAGACTTTGGGGCTTTTGTGGGTTGTAAGATCCATCAATCAGAGGACACGTATAACCTCAGAACCATACGGTATATATTATATTCCTTATAATATAAAAGTTGATACATTTTATGGCCATACCTAGTCATCACCGTGGGATGAAAATGTATACGTACTGAATAATGATATGGATAAAATAAACCGAGGTAGAATTCATATTAAAACATGCAGACAGAAACGTGCACCTTTGAAGTCTGGCTCGATCTCTAAGGACTCTTTAACACACAGCAGATTTTGGTCACTTCGTATTGCAACGGACCAGACACCCAACCCGAAAACTCAATTACGGACAACGGTGATGGCCACATCTTGCTAATCACGGAATGTTTTGTAATTCATTCACACCACGCAATGCAGCAGGTTCGTTTTCCATAGATTTTCACCAAGGACCTTGCTACCTTCCAGTTTTCTAACGTGTTCAAAGCTTTGTTTTTCTCGGACCTTCCCGTTTTATGTGAGCCCTGGCCTACCGTAACGTTGGGCCACTTTGTCATGTGTTCAGTCACACTTGCCTTTGGACTCACCATGAGCACGCACGCTAAAGCTAGTTTGCGACGCACCACCATGGACAAAAGCCGGTTCCAATGCTGAAAATAAGTTTCACAGATCGCTTCTCTTCTCACAAGTACGCTGGTTTCTCACTCTGTGTCTCTCACCTTTGATTATTTTTTTGGGTTGTTCTCATATCACACGCTCACACAAACACTAAGGTGCTCAAACGCGTGCGGGGCGCACAGCATGTTTTCCCTGTTGCGGCAGTAAGGTCAGGAACCTATCAGCTCCATGCAGGCCTTTAGTTGTTTGTATAGTATGTGCGTGCGTGTGTGTGCGTGCACGCACGTGTGTGTGTGTGTGTGCGCGCGCGCACGTGCGTGTGTGGGTGCATGTGCACGTGCGTGCGCCCCACCGTGTGTGTTCATGCGCAAGCTGCTGCACACTTTCCTATGCTCGTCTCCCAGTAGCCCACTGAGTGTGTGATTAGGGTGGGCTCCAGACTGTGAAATGTGCAGCACCAGGGTATCACGATAGGGCAGCCTGGCGAGCCCACACCATTGTTGGGTCACTTGATCTTCTGATTAGATACCTTAATCTGAAAGAGACTGTGAGAGTACAAGTTTCAAAGACCTCACTTCACAGTGTGGGCCCTGGGTGGGTTCGAAAGACACAGTTGCTGGAGCAGAGAGTTTCGAGTCACCCCAAACTAGTTTTAAGATCAGTCTCAAAAGGTGAACTTCACATGTTTCCGTTTTTTTTTCATCCCCCCGCTGTTATCTGTTGGAGTCACTGATGTTCAACATTTACACACGGCCATGTGTTTCAAAGAACCCCACCACACACTAAAATCAGTACCTCCTAAATGTTGAATGGTTTTCTTTTGTGTTTCAACATATTTCTTACCAGAGATGGAACCAAGTCTAGGATCTGAAAGGCCTTTTGTTGCCAAACGGGTGGCAGGCAGCTTCTCAGGAGCCATCGTGCTTAGAAGGACCACGACATGCGGCAGAGCCTTCAACGACGTGCTGACGCATCGACAAAACCGCCCGCTGTGCCTGTATGTGTGTGTGTTCATGTGTATTTTGTGTTTGTTTATGTCTATTGTGTGTGTGTGTGTGTGTGTGTGTGTGTGTGTGTGTGTTTGTGTGTGTGTGTGTGTGTGTGTATCTGTGTGTGTGTTTATGTGTGAGTTTGTGAAAGAGAGAGTGGCATAGATAGATAACCAAACACACACAGAGAGAGAGAGAGAGAGAGAGAGAGGACTTACGTGTACGTTTATTTTTTTTTCTCGCCTGTGATTGTCTTTGACAAATGTGTAATTGTCCAATGAGGGGACGAGGGTTGTTTGTTTTGTGCTTCCCACAAAGTGCTTGATTGGTCTCCTCCTTCGCTCATCAAGGGAACACAAAGAGCAGCGAGGAAGAAGGACTGTGTTTTGTTCACAGGGATTGAACAAAGGCTTCCTTGCCACACATAAGTAGACATTTTCCTAGTGTGTTTGTGTGTGGTTGTGTGTGTGTGTGTGTGTGTGTGTGTGTGTGTGTGTGTGTGTGTGTGTGTGTGTGCCCGTGTGCGTGCGTGCGTGCGTGCGTGCGTGTGTGAGTGTGTATGGGCTTGGAGTCATTAGCTTAGGAGTGAGGGACGGTGAACAATCCCACAAACTCTTTGTGCTGGCTGTTTAATCCCGACAGGCAACGTCCCCTCCAACACAAAGTGTGAGACCTTTAATTGCTTTACAGGGGTTAGCACAGAGCAGGGAGAAGGGAGAAGTAAGGAGGGAGAAAAGTGGCTCCGTAGTTGAGATAGCAGGAACAGGAGATTCACCTCTTATTATTCCAGGGTAGACTGCAGGGGTGTGTGATGGCCATTCAGTCACCAAGACAACCCCCCCCCCCCCCCCCCCTGCATTCGCTCAAACAGGCACCCACTTTTTTTTCTGGAATTTTCCCTTCTTCCCTTTTAGCAACTCAGGACCTCTGTCTCAGGCAATTCCAATCTGCTACCTTTTTTGGAGGAGCCATTACCTCTTCAAATGCCAACAGACCCTAATATGATTTCTGCATTTAAAAGGAAAGGTCAAGGAAGGTGTCACATAATCTTTTATTAATTCCTGACCGGTTATTATTTTTCCCATTGGGTGGTATTTGTCTGGGAAAAGCTAGCCTCCCTCCCATTTCACAGTCATACAGAAATCCTTGGTGTAAAAGCAGCACTACTTTTAATAAGCTTAGAGCTCGATACAACCCATCATTTAACCAGGGGCTTGTCGGAGTGTACTTACACAGTGTACATCTTGTACATAATAACCTGAGTTTTTTGTAGGCCTTCAGTGCCACTTCAGTTCATAAATCTGCTTTGTTGTGTGCAATTTTATTAATAAATAATACACAACTTTATACGCGCTACACTCCATGGGCCTACAGAACATCTGCCTTTATCTAACAACATCAACCATAGGACCGGTGAGATCTTATAAAACATTTGTATTTTATTTATTTTAGTTCCATTTTACTGCCGTGCCCCAGCTCTTGTGCTGGGAAGAAATAGATCTTTTCATCATCATCATCATAATCGACATCATCTTCGTCCGATTATCCGATCGGGTCGCGGAGGTAGTAGTTCCAGCAGAGAGCCCCATCCTTCCGTTTCCCGGGCCACATCCGCCAGCTCTGACTAGGGGATTCCAAGGCGCTCCCCGACCAGCATGGAGCTATAATCCCTCCACCTGGTCCTTGGTCTGCCCCGTGGCCTCCGCCCAGCTGGACGTGCCTGGAACATCTCCCTAGGGAGGCGGCCAGGTGGCATCCTAACTAGATGCCCGAACCACCTCAACTGGCTCCTTTCTACGCAAAGAAGCAGCGGATCTACTCCGAGTCCCTCCCGGATGACTGAACTTCTCACCCTATCTCTAAGGGAGAAGCCAGCCACCCGCCGGAGGAAACTCATTTCGGCCGCTTGTATCCGTGATCTCGTTCTTTCGGTCATGACCCATCCTTCGTGACCATAGGTGAGCGTAGGAACAAAGATAGACCGGAAGATTGAGAGCTTTGCCTTTCGGCTCAACTCTCTCTTCGTTACAACGGTGCGATACAGCGACTGCAATACCGCTCCCGCTGCTCCGATTCTCCGGCCCAACTCACGTTCCATTTTCCCGTCACTCGAGAACAAAACCCCAAGATACTTAAACTCCTTCACTTGGGGTAAGGACTCATTCCCTACCTGGAGTAAACACTCCATCAGTTTCCTGCTGAGAACCATGGCCTCAGACTTGGAGGTGCTGATCTTCATCCCAGCCGCTTCACACTCGGCTGCAAACCGATCCAATGAGTGCTGAAGGTCGCAAGCTGATGGCGCCATCAGAACCACATCATCCGCAAAAAGCAGTGACGTGATCCCAAGCTCACCAAGCTGCAGCCCTCCTCCCCCGCGGCTGCGCCTTGAAATCCTGCCCATGAATGTCACAAACAGAATCGGTGACAAAGCGCAGCCCTGTAGGAGACCAACCCTCACTGGAAACGAGTTTGACTTACTGCCGAGAACCCGGACACAGCTTTTGCTTTGGGAGTACAGAGATTGGATGGCCCCCTCACCCCATACTCCCGCAGCACCCCCCACAATAGCTCCCTGGGGACCCGGTCATACGCCTTCTCCATATCTACAAAACACATGTAGACCGGATAGTCATACTCCCAGGCCCCCTCCAGGATCCTTGCGAGAGTAAAAAGTTGGTCCGTTGTTCCACGCCCTGGTCGGCAACCGCATTGTTCCTCTTCAATCCGAGGTTCGACTATCGTCCGGACCCTCCTTTCCAACACCCTAGAGTAAACTTTCCCGGGGAGGCTGAGTAATGTGATGCCCCTATAATTGGCACACACTCTCCGGTCCCCCTTTTTGAAGAGGGGAACCACCACCCCGGTCTGCCACTCCTTAGGTGCTGTTCCTGACCTCCACTCAATGTTGATGAGAAGTGTCATCCATGACAGTCCCTCAACACCCAGAGCCTTCAGCATTTCAGGGCGGATCTCATCAACCCCTGGGGCTTTGCCACTGTGGAGTTGTTTGACTACCTCAGTGACCTCCACCAGGGAAATTGGCGTTGATCCCCCATCATCCTCTAGCTCCGCCTCAACCATAGAGGGGGGATTTGTCAGGTTTAGGAGTTCCTCAAAGTGCTCCTTCCACCGTCCCATCACCTGATCAGTTGAAGTCAGCAGCGTCCCATCCTTGCTGTATACAGCTTGAATGCTTCCCTGCTTTCCCCTCCTGAGGTGCCGGATGGTTTTCCAGAACAACTTTGGTGCCAGCCTAAAGTCCTTCTCCATGGCTTCTCCGAACTCCTCCCACACCCGCTGCTTCGCCTCTGCCACCGCCGAGGCTGCAGTCCTCCGTGCCTGTCGATACCTTGCAACTGCTTCCGGAGTCCCCCGGGATAACATATCCCGGAAGGCTTCCTTCTTCAGTCGGACGGCTCCCCTGACCCCTGGTGTCCACCAGGGTGTTCGGGGATTACCGCCCCTTGAGGCACCCAAGACCTTGAGACCACAACTCTCAGACGCGGCTTTAGCAATGGAGGCTTGGAATATTGCCCACTCTGGTTCTATGCCCCCAGCCCCCACAGGGATGCAAGAGAAGCTCCGCCGGAGGTGTGAGTAGAAGGCCTCCCGTACCGGGGCCTCCTCCAGACGTTCCCAGTTCACCCGCACTACACGTTTGGGCTTACCAGGTCTGTCCAGAGGCTTCCCCGGCCACCTGACCCAACTCACCACCAGATGGTGATCAGTTGACAGCTCCGCCCCTCTCTTTACCTGAGTGTCCAAAACATAGGGCCTCAGATCCGATGACACGATAACAAAATCGATCATTGACCATCTGCCCAGGGTGCTCTGGTACCAAGTACACTTATGAGCATCCTTATGTTCGAACATGGTGTTCGTTATGGCCAGTCCATGACTAGCACAGAAGTCCAATAACAAGCCACCACTCGGGTTCAGATCCGGGCGGCCGTGCCTCCCAATCACGCCCCTCCAAGTGTCTCCATCATTGCCCACATGTGCGTTGAAGTCTCCCAGTAAGACTACGGAGTCCCCACCAGGAGCCCTATGCAGGACTCCATCCAGGGTCTCCAAGAAGGCCGAATACTCCACACTACTGTTTGGCGCATAGGCGCAGACAACAGTCAGAGTTTTCCCCCCTGCGACCCGCAGGCGTAGGGAGGCGACCCTCTCATCCACCGGGATAAACTCCAACATAGAGGCACTCAGCCGGGGACTTATAAGTATCCCCACTCCCGCCTTGCGCCTCGCACCTTGGGCCACTCCGGAGAAGAATAGAGTCCAACCCCTGTCCAGGATTGAGGTACCAGAGCCGAGGCTGTGCGTAGAGGTAAGCCCCACCAGATCCAACTGGTAGCGATCCACCTCCCGCACAAGCTCCGGCTCTTTCCCTCCCAGAGAGGTGACGTTCCACGTCCCCAAAGCCAGCCTCTGCCACCCAGGTCTGGTCCGTCGAGACCCTCTACCTTCACTACCACCTTTCTGGCAGCGCACCCGACCCCATTGGTTCTTCCTGCAGGTGGTGAGCCCACGGGACGGAGAAGTTGAGATGGTGATGTTGTTTATCACGTTGCTTCTTCGGGCTGTGCCCGGCCGGGCTCCGTGGCAAGCCCGGCCACCAGGCGCTCGCTGACGGGTCCTCCTCCTGGGCCTGGCTCCAGGAGGGGACCCCGGGCTTCCTCCGGGCCGGGTATCTACTCTTCTTCCTCGCTTGTCCATGAGGTGTATTTGGGACCATTCTTTGTCTGGCCCCTCGCCTGAGACCAAATTGCCATGGGAGACCCTACCAGGAACACAAGGTTCCAGGCAATACAGCCCTCAGGTTCACAGAGGCACACAAACCTCTCCACCACGTTAAGGTGATGGTCCCCAGGAGAGGAAAAAAATAGATCTTTTTCCTGTCTTAATTATCTGCTCATTTTCCCATCATTGTCAGCAGGTCTCTCGTAACTCCGTTGCATTTTCTCCCCTTTTGCCCCTCCGTTCCTTCATCTTCCTCCTGTCTCTATTCAGCCACAGGCCGTGTACTGTTCCTCCACTCAGACGAAGGCCACGAGACTCTGTAACACGTGTACCGTGGAGCCGCTGTCCGGCGGGCTGCAAACATGCATGATGCATGCTGCTGCCGGATCCCTCGGCGACCATGCACAGGGCGACCATGCGGATCCCGCTGTCATCCATTATGGAAAGGGGCTGCTAGTGTGTTTGCCAGACTCTGTCGTCGGAGTGGGTGTGTGTGGGTTTCTGTGTGTGTGTGTGTGTGTGTGTGTGTGTGTGCGCGCGCGCGGGGGGTGCGTGTGCGTGTGTGTGTGAGAGTGAATGTGGGTACATGTGTGTAGCTGAGTGGGTGACTGAGTGTGTGTGTGTTCATGAATGTGTCAAGGAGACAACATAGAGTTAGTATAACCAGACACCTACCAACACATGGTATCAATGTGTTCACGTGGGAATAGCTTGTCTTTTTTGTGTGTGTGTGTTTTTGTCTGGTGGAAAGGAAAGGTATATGCATCTGCAAGAGAAATGGAGACAGACGTGGATAGAGACAGGAAACGAGTGAAAGGAAAGGAGACCCTTGTTCCAGCCACAGTGCCACAGTGCCACAGCGCCACAGTGCCACAGCGCCACAGTGCCACAGTGCCACAGCGCCTCACCTTGCCCTCGCCGCACGAGGCTGAAGAAACCCAGACGACACTCAGGCCAGCAGCCAGGGCCAGCAGCCTGCTCTCATCAGCGCTGAAGCGAATCTGCTCCGCCAAAAACACCAACGAAAGGTTGAATAAATGTTTGCTTCCAATAAGTATCTGGACAGGACGGCCGAGAGGGTTTCGAAACAGCCTCGTGGTCCAAAGCACACTCGGCCAGAAGACACACACACGTCCATATGCCGCCCGGCCGTCCCAAGCCGCTCCACGGCAATGCTTACACATAACCCAAACGTAAACATCTGTGAGAGGAGCGCCGGCTTTACATAAACAGACCGTACAGCTGCAAACATTGTAATGCAAACAGACAGCGGTGCGGAGATCCTACATTCAGCATCACGCCCAACCCCCCCCCCCCCCCCCCTCCAGCCCCCGATAACCCCACCCCGTCCCTTCCTCTTCTCGCCCCCGTCTGCTCGACGTCCCTCCCCCCTCCCAATCGTAAGTCACCCCACTGACACGCACCAGTCTGCTTCGCGCTCGGCGTAATTGGAGGCTTCTGCTCTCGGACGCGGACACATGGTCTGTGGGCACGCGGTGATTCACGGGCCCAGCGACGAGGCTCTGTACTCGACGACGTCCCGATGCTTGGCTGGAATACCGAGCATAATTCCAGGCGGCTCTTCGCCAGGCTCGCCTCATTACAAATGGATAAAGTAGAGCGAGACAAACCGTCAATGAATCATGTTCCGATCTGGTTTTTTAATACTGACAGTATGGCAGTCTTGGCAGATGTCTATATATTCGGTGTTTTCCCCGAGGGTGATGGCGAGGTTTTAGAGCGTTTTTTTAAAATGGCGAGCCCCCCACGCTCAGAGGGATCCGCTCACGTGGGGCGGCAGCGGCGGACTCGCTTTGAACCGCTCTTCGACACGCGCTCGTCACCCATCGACCGGGACTAGGCCCTCTAAACTCTAGTGGATCTCGTCAACCCCCCCCCCCCAATGTTCTCATCAGGCCCCGGTCCCTCATTAGGACCCATCGTTTGTCATCAGACGCTCTTTACTCCGTGGGAGTCGAGGACAGTGTTTACAGTTTATCTCTCTCTCTTCTCTCTCTTTCTCTGTGTGTGTGTGTGCCCGTGTATGTGTACGGGTGGCGGAGGCGGGGGGGGGGGGGGTTGTTGACGGGGTGCGGTAGCCGCGTTCGACACACCACGCTGGGTATATCTAATCACCGATAAACGAGCTACGCCTCCTTGCCGGGAACGAGGAGGGTTGGCGCTGTGCGTTTCTAAGGTCCCCCTCACGGCAGGCCGCATCCATTTGGATTTGCCTCCACAGGGATTTTGACTCATCTCCTCGCTGCTTTGAACCAGAGGAGATGGGTCTCTGCCGGCTCTGAACCCCAGCTGTAATGAGATTTAGGGGACATCAAAAGGCCTTCTTCTGCGTGGAGAGAAGTAGATGGGGAAAAATAGGTTTGAAATGCAAATGTGCGCTGTGTGCTGATACACATAAGTTATCTACCTCAGGGGGATTTCACAAAGGGACTGGATGCGTTTTACAGGCTACCCAAGAAGTTGGGGAAATTAGTTGACAGATTGTCTTTAAGCTCAGGTTATTAATTTGTTTCCACACCTAGACATACATCGTTCTTATGAAAGCTAGTTAAAGGAAATAAGTGATTGCAGGTAAGAAACAACTGTGAATTGATGCTCACGGAATGATAAGGTCATAAGGGCAAAATGAGCAACAGGGTAGAATGATTACATTAAAGTAGTAACCAGGAACAAATGCAAATTAGAACCTTTTGACACACTGGAATGGGAGTTAGCTACCAGACACAGTACATTTTGGAAAATATGTTTGGAATAATGTCAACATGGTACGCACCTGCTGCTCACCTTAAAGTGATAGTTCAACTTTTTGGGAAATAAGTCATGTTCCAACTTACCCCTAGTAAGACGAAATGATCAATGTCAAAGTCATGCTTGTATGTTCAATAATGAGTTATGTAGGTTAGTAGGTTGGTCAAGGCACAATGACTTTAAGTCGATAGCAACAGGTTGCATGGCTCCATAAAAAATTACGAAACACAGCTTAGAAAAACTCCAAAGCTGTGTCATATCTTCTGTATTTCACACGAGTAGAAATGAAAATATAAAAGAGAGTCGTTGTTATTGAAACAGATGGGACCTAGTTTGCGAGGCAGAACCATAGTTTTACCTTGTGTTGGGTAGGCAACCTCGCAACCATATGTTTGACGTGTATCTGTTCACTTATGACAGAGCCATATTAGCCTGTGCAATTGGCTTATAGTCATGCGCTAAGCTAGGCTACATTTATCTAACTCCTTTCCTAAATAACCCATTGTTGGATGTACAATCATAACATTGATATGAAACATCGCATCTGACAAGGGGTCAGTAAGAACATCTATTTCCCATGAAGTTGAACTATCCTTTTTAGAATGCATGCACACATGTGCCTGTCTAAAATGTATAATTGTGTGGCCCCAACATAACATTGCAGACCACTGTCGGTAATCTCTGTATTGAAATTATATCCTGACACTGACAACCCATTATTTTCAAAAAGACAGAACATTTCCAGACCGCTAATTGCTGTCATTTTAGCATTGGTCACACGTTGCTCACTTTAAACTCAACAAAACCAGTCATTTCAAGCCGTTTAGCCCTGGCAGAGTCCACACTGAGGAACACAGAAAACTGTGAAGGTCTGGAGAGCATGGATACGTCATCACAGCAATAACTTGGCTATGCTTTGGTCAGGCCACTGGGAGTCTAAGGAGTCCGTCAAAACAGGAACCATCAATGAGGCACTCCGATGCTGGGTTTCCTGACATCGCCAATCCCCTCAGCATCTGCTCTGTTCTTATCGATAAACAAGTCAAAATCAGACCCCCCCCCCCCCACACACACACACACAAACACAGAGTGTGTCTTACAACACACCCCACCCCTCCTAGCTTGAAATCTATGCTGAAGTGACAGCACCGGGTTGGTTGTGCATCAGAGCATTCTAAATATTTCAGTGCTCATGCTTTTATTTACAGCCCAGATGTCAGAGGAAAAAATACCAGGCCTACTTTTGTTTAATTTGAAACTGTAAAGAATAGGCTGTAAACTGCGTTTGTCTTCATCACAGATCAAAATGTAGAGGCAATAACAGAATGTTGATGTGTTTGTAGGCTATTCTATATGGAATGTAGGTAAGCATTAAATAAAAAAAATAAGATCTGCCTGAATGTGGTCAACTTGAATGTCTCCCGATCCACATCCACTCCTTTATACCCTCCTCGGATAAAAATGCGGGGCGGGGAAGGGGGGATTCAGTTAAATCTGGTTCACTTGTAAGATCCGAATCGTTTGCGAACGAACGACCCGTCACTAAAAAGTAGCCTGCTGCAGCTGTCGAATTTCCGTCTGCAGAAAGAATGTTCACGTAAACACTCACTTGTCTCCTGCTCTCCTATCTACCTACGCTGACTTGCCACATTCCAGATCGCAGCCAGACTTCTGTTTTCCATCCCGAGGCATTTCATCAAAACCCACGTTTATCCAGCCCTGACTCCTGACACGTAGCTGACCTTTCTCTTTGGACTGGCGGGTCACTGCTGTGCCAGTGACCGCAAAATGTTTTTGTTGTGCTCCCCTCCACCGCCGAATGTTGTATTGATGGGTTGATCTCATCGATTAATCAGCCGTGGATAGCTGCATTTAAATCGGATTAGGAATTTGGACGAAAGCCCGGTAAGCAGCACCGGATGAAGTGGATGAGTGACTGGGCTTCATGCGCCTCAGTGGGATTTTGTGTGTGTGTGTGTGTGGGGGGTGGGGGGGCGGGTATCAAAGAATACGTCTGCACCTTCTCAGAGGCACCGAGGCTTAGAACCAGCGATGGATTTCCTCTCGACTGATGTTATGATGGCTCATATTGGCAGAAGGTTGGCTGGTAATAAAATTCAAAGCTCTGGGATGAAACTTCGATTTTTATCATACCTAAAAAAGGTCTTGTTTTATAATCGTTTTATGAGATTTTGCTTCCTCACGCTCCCTCGGGATGGTTGAGCCTGCCATTTTTTGAGTTCTCCACCATATCCGTTCACATTGCACTAAATACTAAAACGAAAAACAGTGCAATGTGTGATGTGAAGCGAGACGTTGGGGAAAACATACATGTAGGCCTGTGCAATGATAGGCGGTGTGAACATACAGCATAGGGGCCACATGCCAATGGCACAGAAAGATAACGGCAGACACTCCCATCGCTAACTGACAACGTAAACATGGGCATCGGGGCATGGGTTACCAGATAGACTGTGGGATATAACTGAGAGAGAGAGAGAGAGAGAGAGAGAGAGAGAGAGAGAGAGAGAGAGAGAGAGAGAGAGAGAGAGAGAGAGAGAGAGAGAGAGAGAGAGAGAGAGAGAGAGAGAGAGAGAGAGAGAGAGAGAGAGAGAGAGAGAGAGAGAGAGAGAGAGAGAGAGAGAGAGAGAGAGAGAGAGAGAGAGAGAGAGAGAGAGAGAGAGAGAGAGAGAGAGAGAGAGAGAGAGAGAGAGAGACAAACTGTAGACATAAACATGGAT
This sequence comes from Aplochiton taeniatus, assembly GCA_017639675.1. NCBI lineage: Eukaryota > Metazoa > Chordata > Actinopteri > Galaxiiformes > Galaxiidae > Aplochiton > Aplochiton taeniatus. The sequence continues at coordinate 12,475,628 of CM030187.1, forward strand.
GTTGTGAAGCCAATACTTCAGAGAACATCGCGTCCTTCTTGGGGCCGTGTGCTCTGCGGTGCGGACAGAGAGGTCATGGAGTGCTCCTAATGCATGCTCTCGGCGCACACCACAGTGATATCATGTGAAATGCAGGATACATTTTTTTAATAGATGTAAAGAATCTTACTTGTGTGTGAACTCATTATGGTCTGAGGCTTGAAGTCTACTCCTCTTGGGTGACAAGGGCAGGACGAGGGTCAGCGTTGAACGTTTACGAGAGAGGGGGCTCGCAAAATGTAGAGTGCATTGGATATTTTCAGGTCTTCACAGAAAACAACCCATGAAACAGGGTGAGAGCTGTAACTTTTGGCCGAGGCTTTTTCATTTGAATATCGGTAATGCGAAAAATGTCTTATCCGTTTTGCGTGAAAACAACAGCTCAGAATTCTCAAGTCAGAAAGATGACTGGCGCCATGTTCTTTTCATATATGAAAACAACGAATAGTCTATTCAAAAATGTTATGGATTTTAAGATGGATCTGATCATAATGCTGATGGGAACCAATAAATATTAATGTTACAACATTTTACATATTTGAAATGATATTTATTTCCGAAGCCTCTGAAATATGTCTAAAGTTTAAAACAATTGTCACTACAAGCATTTTGAGAGACGAACTGTAAGTAGGCTAGTATGATAGATACAATCACGAGTGTCAGCGTTGAACGTTTACGAGAGAGGGGGCTCGCAAAATGTAGAGTGCATTGGATATTTTCAGGTCTTCACAGAAAACAACCCATGAAACAGGGTGAGAGCCTGGGCGCTGATTCGAGTACAACTGTGTGAATGAGCAAGTCTGTACAACAAGACATTACTACAGTCAGTTCAGTCTAACGACATAGTAAGTTCTGATTGGGTGACAGGGTTGAAACGGGTATGTCAATCTAAACTAAACGAATCATTCCATTGGTCAAGGGGCAACACGTGTCACCTTCCAGTATTGAAAAGGACATATGTACCAACTCGTATTATGCTATGGCTAAAAACAGACAACAATAGCCTTCATTGTCTCAGAGAGGCACATATTATCTCTTTGGCACTCTGGCCCTTCCCTCTGACCCTTCCCTCACTTCTGAGCAACAGCTCAGACTAGAGCACCCGTTAAGATGCCCAAATTTGGCCCTTACAAGAGGCCTTTTCACTTTCCAATCTCCTTCTCAGGATTCTTTTCAAGATGTTTGGGCCATGCAGACGCAGATGGCTTCTTGTTTTCTGAATTAGGTACAATATAGCAACTTATTTCATAAATTAAATAATAAAACATATTCAATTATAGATATCATCTATTCATCAAAATAGTTCTAGGCGTGACGAACGTTCACCATTTGTCTTGCTTCAGCGTGTCCAATCGCGATAAACCATTTGTCCAGACTATTGTGTGTACTGCAAGTTATGGGATGCAGCGCACTTTTAGAAAGACACACGAGATGTGTCATGTGATCTGGCAGAATAAATATAAACATCCTAATACCCCGTAGCCAAAAAAACAAGAGTCAAAATAGTCACACTGTATTGTGAAGACAACCTCACAGTGAAGACTCTCTTGTCGGTTCAGTAACACCAGGGAATTAATGAGACAACCAGTATAACCATTCTTTCTGCTTTATATACAATTTTGATCAATGATGTTGAAATGCAAAGTGTGTGAAAATACATTTCTGGGTGGGATAATGAATTAGGTTGGAAACCTAACATAAATAATGTCAAAACAAAAATATCTAAATCCATTGCATAATTAAATAAAACGGAAGATATCTTGAATAAGAACTCACGCTGTATTGTTCTTTCATAGTGCCATACATTATTACTGTGTGGAGGTATAGGAAAACAAATACAAAACCAGAGGAGAGCGTTACGAATTGTAAGTTGATTGGATTATTATGACCCAACCAACGCTCCTATACATGCTTTGAAATGTTGTGATCTAGTTGATTTTAAAACTGCACAGAAAATGTGCAAAGCCCAAAATAATTTACTTCCTAACTGTATTCAGAGGTTGTTTATAATGAGAGAGAGTCATTATGAATTTAGGGGATTGAAAAGAGGGTAAGGACAAATATAAAAAATAGATGCATATCTGTTAAAGTGGCAAACTTATGGAATGGGTTGTTCAATTGTGCAATTTTATATATATATATATATATATATATATATATATATATATATATATATATATATATATATAAATATATATATATATATAATTTTTTTATTTTTTTTTATTTATTTATTTATTTTTTATTAAGGAGGTAAACAAATACAAAACTGAGACATGATTTTTATTGTGAATGAAACGTTTGGAACTTGTGTTTTTGTTTCGGTTTTGTCTTTGTATAGCCTAAGCCTAGTAGTGAAGGGGTTGCCTATTAGAATATGTTATGCAAAAAGGCTTTGTATAATAAGCTAAAGCTTCAGCCTACACCTTGTTCTGTCAATATTGATGGTTTTTGTTTAAATCGAAGGCCTTACTGTTATTCATTTATTCCTATATGCATCCATTTTGAAAAGGTATTAATAAGGACCGAACTAAATGATCACTTACTACATATGTAGTCTAGACAGCATTCTGAGTATGCTTCAAGTTCTAGAGTTTTCACTTTGATATGTTGGATATTTTGTAATGGTTTTATAAAATTGTTTTCATGTTGTGGACTTTAACTTTAGTCACTTAATCTGTATATAACGATGCAGCTGTTCATTATGAAGACATGCAAGTGGACACAAATTTGTCAGTAACTTTGTTTAGAAATAGTGCGCTACAACAATCTGGACAATAATAATACTTTTTTCATTTTACCATCACCCCTCATAACCTCATAAAAAAGAATAACCATAATATAAAAGGAATAAGTACATTTATATTATATTTCTAATTCAAAATCATTCTAAAAGAACCCTTTTCCAACACAGATTGATGAGCAGTCTGCCTAGAGTGTGGATGACAATAAATTTAAGGTGTCAAAGGGTTATGGCTTTTGGTTTTATGGTTGTGGAGCCACCAGCTGGCCTCCAGAAATTACTAAATTGTCAAATGTCACTCGGTTTTCAGGGGCTTTTCTTGGTTCTGTTTCTGCTGGCAGAACTTCATCAGTGGCTATGTTACATGTTGACGTCATTTGAGGAGTGGGCAGCTGCAAATACAGCAATCCTTTATTCAACATGAAAACAGTCACAAACCTGATGTCAGCCTCAAATAGCCATTTGCTAGATTAGCCCTCATATGTTTGCATTTTCTCTGAGAGAGTACAAAGCAGGATTAGCAAACCCATGGAAGGCTAATTGGTATCTCGAACTGTACATACACTTAGCTCCTCTTACGGGAGTCTAGTGAAAGGGAGGCGGCTGCTAAGGTTTCATTCAGGAAGTGTGCGCTGTATTCCCTTTGATCGTTGGTATTTATGCCCTTGGCAGAGTGCCATTCACCTTATCCTTTCTCTCACTCACTATGATGTGGTATAATTCGGGCATCCCCAGTCGCAAATAACCAATGGATTCGTGGGAAGAGTAGAGGTGGGCCCTGGACAATGGCATTTGATGACACTATATGTCCGGCCCGTGAAATATCTCTGTAGCTTTTATTCAAATATAGTTTGCCATGTTGTCGTGGACTTATTTTAGGCTAGCAACAGCCGCCTAGATCACGTGTGTGTGTGTGTGTGGGGGGGGGGAGATAATGAGCCACGGCAAAAGCTTCCAGGTAGAGGCGTGAGTGGGGGGTGTCTGATCACGAACAGGTGGCAGAAAACAACTCACCAGGCAGGTGCCGTTCAAGCATCGCCAAGGAACAGTTCGAAGCATTATTGATAAGTGGAGTTGTAACATGCCCAGGACACAGATGTAGATGCTCAAACGCTATGCTCTTAGGGAACCCATTTTACAACTAACCATTTGCAGGGGTGTACACAGTCTTGAGGGTATCTGCTGTGCCTAGTGGCCAATGGCAACGCAGTGTAACAACCAACCAGGGCAATATGCAAACAGCTTACAGTCTGTTATGGAGATATAGTTCGTATATGTATATATGTTTTACAAACATCTGCATGTGCATATTACTTCTTAGACATTGCACAGCAATTACTCAAAAGCTTTACGATTGATAAGCAACCACGAGCAATCTGTTTTTCTTCGGTCTATGACTTTAACCAACCACCAGCATAAATGACTCCTCTTAACCGGCAATGCTTGGCTGGAGGAGCGCTATCATGAATATTGCGAAGACAATGAACATTCAACGAACACAATCAGTTAAAATGGCATTTATAGATACATGAACAGTGAACGCAAACAGGAATGAATTGCCAGAAATCCATCAGCGTAAGTCTACTGTATGTGAATCACCGCTGGTCAATTACTCGAAATAAAATAATATAAATAAACAAGACTAACTCTGAGAGTTGACCATACGACCATTACTTTGTAATCCATGGTCAAAGTCGGTGGGTAATCCAGCACAACAAAGCCAAAGCACTCTCATTACATTGGGCCAAGTTTTGATGTACCTCTTCAACCAGTTCTACTAACCATTTGGTCAGTGAGGAGCAGTGATGTGTGTGTGTTCAATGTATTTTTTTTTATTGTATTGGTTGCCTTGAGAATCCAAATTGAAACTTCCACCATCCTGACCCCCTGATTTCAGCAGCACGCTCAATCTAAAAAGCTTAAGGGTCCCCCACCCAATCACACACCCAAAAGAAAACATTAAAGTGTCAACTATTAGCAGAAAAGTGACATTAATGGAAAGCCATCTTGTTTTGTATGTTTGGAAAATTCTGCTAAACAACTAAGATTTGTTTTGGGATTTGAAACTGCTTGTCTTGTCTGTGGGTTCCCTTCCAGTAGAGCATTTTGGTGCCCAAGTCAGAGATGTTTGAGAGTAATTTGATTACAGTTAACAAGATGTGCTCATTCGAGCAGTACCACATCAGCATTATTCACACTCTGGGTTGAATGAAAACAGCCCAAATAAATTAGTTATTACATATGTCACAGTGTCTGATCTGCCATCTTGGATCAGTCTGCAAGTTTAGCTTCAGGTCATGTGATTCTTCAGAAACGATGGCTCAAACATGACTCACTTAACAATGTTCTTAATTCAGCTTATAGTATGGTGTCTACACAAAGAAAATGTTTAAATAAAAAATACGTTAATTCCCTCGTAAAAATAAATCTGGGTATTCTACGTGTGCTATTGAAGTTTATTTATGCTTTGCATGCATTAATAAAATGTATGAACCAAAAGTTCCAAGATCGAGCTTAATAGTCTTTTCCCATCAGCGAATAAGGCTTTAAACAAGAAGCCCCAAAGGTCTTCAGCCCTTCAGTTTCCCTCCACCCAGTATGGATGATTCCCTTCCATCCGGTTGTTCAACGTGATGAAAAAAGCTTGACAGCCATCCAACGGCAGTAAACAACATTCTGTGCCGCGGCAAGTGGGTGAGTGCTTTTGAAACAAAGCCTCTAGATGAAAAATTGAAAAGGCAACGCACGTCGTACTCCGAAGGATGATTATCATATACTGATCATGATGCTATGAATGTTTGATCCCCCCCCCCCCCGCACCCATTCCCTACATTTCGCTGACTGATTTTACAGCTACAGAGCCCGTCACATGAAGCGTTTCTCATATCACAAGTTAGATGATTCCTTTTTGTCTTGCTGTTTTTCAGCTCTGCTTCATAAAAAAAAAGCCTTGAAACGGCAAACACAGACCATTGGTTTATGATTCCCTTTTTTTTTCTTCTTTACGGTTGTGATGTATTGTCTTTTTATATGGGAAGTCCTGTGGTTCCTCTGGATAAACGTTTTCTACGTGCTACTTGTTTTTTATGTCCCTCCCGTTAGAAAAGCAACGGATAATGGATGATATTATCCATGCCAGTATGGAGTTAGGTAACACCCATCACCTTGTTTGTTAATGACCAGATTAAAGGAAACTCTATGCCAAATGGTTTGCTTTGAAGTGTGCGTTTTATATTGTGCCTCGGTCAGGTTGAAAGAATGTTGGACTGTTAACGGGGATGGACACCAGTGTGTTTTTGTGTCTTCTTTGGAAAAGGCTGGGCCATCGGGAAGCATCGTTAAACAAACTGTTTACATGCCACATTGGAGACGGATGATTGCTGCACTTCAACTCCTTATTAAAACAGAACTCAAATATATTCTAATGCAAACAGGAACCCTTCGATACAATTTTGAGAAACAGTTACACTTTTAAAACGTTACTTTATATATCTCTATCAAACACCTCCCCAAAAATGTACGGCTATTTTTTTCTCTCTCTCTCTCTCTCTCTCTCTCTCTCTCTCTCTCTCTCTCTCTCTCTCTCTCTCTCTCTCTCTCTCTCTCTCTCTCTGTCTCTTGCTCTCTTGCTCTCTGCTACCTTCTGTGTCTATTGAAGCTTTATGCTTTGGCTCAGGGATTTCTCTCTCAAAGTCTTTTGTGTCGATCAGGGCTGTCAGGAGTCGGGGCCTGTGGTTGACAAGCTGCTTTGTTCAAGAGGAAAAGACTGCTGCTCTGTGTGATCAAATGGAAATTAGGTTGGGGTGCCATCAAAGACATCAGCATGTATGCACATGGCAACTCCTAGCATCAAGACCCAGAGAGCCCATCTCTGGTGCTGCACACACACACACACACACACACACACACACAGACACACACACACACAGACACGCACGCACGCACGCACGCACACACACACACACACACACACACACATACACAACAAATACAAAATCAAACCGCTATGTGGCTGTATTCATTGTTTTGCTGCATGTCATGTGTGCAGCAACATCTACACATGTGACATGGTCATGAGCATTCAATTTTCAGAAAGCACCATTCTTATTACTTTAATACGTGATTTCTCTCTCTCAACATTTTGCTTATGCAGGATAGCTAGATTTATATCTATATATTTAACTTACACAGAGTTACCATACGGAGTCATTTCACATCGGTTCAAATGGGTGTCGTGGACTAACTGATGGCCTAGCTGAGACTGCCATAGCGAGTTTAGAGTGTTAGTCTACATGTGAGATGGAGTTCACAGGGAATTACAATTGCTCTGTGAGGCTATTAGCGCTATAGAAACTTAGCTTAATGTGTAAAAAGATGGCTTAGCTTATCATAAGTTCATAACTTACACTATTAATATAATGGCATGTAGCATATTAACTTCAGCTGATTGATTATAGTCTGACACAACTAGAATTGTATAAACTGCCATAATACAATAAACTGCGTAACATACTAGTTGTTTGTGAAGAAACAGTTTAATGCAGATCTTATGCTATTGTTTATATATATATATATATATATATATATATATATATATATATATATTTATATATATATATATATATATATATATATATATATATATATATATATACATATATATATACATATATATATAATGTATTGTATTTATAAAATACATAATTGTTATGATTTACCTGAAATTGCTCTGAACTGCTCTGGACTATGATGAGTTATTTGAATAGTATTATCCTTACTCCTCTCTCTCCTCACATAACCCCGTGCTGGGTGATGTAAGGTATTGGACCACGCTGACTCCAGAGGGAGGAGGTGGGATCCAACGCAGCCCCATCACACAGTCATATATGAGGCCGGCGACGAGGAGGAGGCTACGGCATTACGCGCCATCTACACGTGATGAGAGGAAGCCACATTGAGGTGCTCAGCCTAGCATCATTTCACAGTTGTTCATTTCATTATTTTAGCTACTCCGCAAACTGTCTTCTATAACAAGCGACAGATTTGATTGTATTTTACAGTGCTAGTCCTGTAGAGAGCAGTAGATAGTTTTAATAAATAGTTTTATGCCGGGCCAGAGCTGGTGCACGCTCCATACTGTACATTAAGCGAGGGAGGAGCAATCGTAGTGTTTCCCTTGGTTCGTTTTCCCAGTCGTGGCAGCCAACAGATTCGCAACTGGAGAACATTTTTGCACACACCACAAGGAAAATAATCCCAACTAACAAGCTCATACTGACTGTTGAAAAGCGAAAGAGGAACTGAATGAGAATAATTTGACTGCACGTTGCCCGTTTTGCGGAGGAATAGCTCTGGAGCCCCCTCTGAACAGCGCATTTTACCAATACTACTTGTGCTGGAAACAGATAGCATTTGACTTTATCTTCCTAATTTCAGTATTCAACAACCTTTACCGTTTACCGAAGAACCGAGGAACCAAAGGGTGAGTGTAGTTATTACACATTTGCTTTACACCGTTTCTACAACGCGTGCATGCCGCGTTTGCGCACATTTATCTGTTCTAGCCCTAGCCTATGTTTAAGCTGGTTTGACAGATCTGCAACTATAGGCTACATGGGTTGCAGTGTGGTAGGCTACAATAGTGCATTTCTCCCTAGCATTAGCAAAAACATATACTACACGCTGCAAGTGATCAGCAATGTGTCCACTAACCGATGTTCTGGCGTTAATTTCTTATAATAATTGTCAGCGGCAACGTTGACAGCCACTGTTGCCAAAGAGTACAGGCCGTAACTTGGATTTATGTTACTGCACACAACGCCCATTTGCGTGCGCATGCACGCACACATGCACACATGCACACACACTGAGCAAACACACGTGCAGAAACAAACAAACACCATTTGATCTTAACTAAGTGGGAAACTTGATCCAGCTGACAACGGCGCGTAAGGGGTGCACTGAAATATTTCTTTGATCACTTTTACGATTACACAATCCCCAGCCCTTTCTCAAACATGTATTATTTTCATCTTACGAATTATGATTGGCAGACAAGTCAGGAACAATGTTTTGGCACAGGTACAAAACCTTGATGACATGCCTAGGGTCAAGTCAGTCAACCGTCAGCGAGTCAGTTGGCTTGGCCCCAGATAGCACCTGTACTCCTCTCCTCTCCTTTCTTCGAATTGCTTGTTGTCGGGGCCGCTTCTGCGGGAAAGAGGCGACCTTCTTCAGCCTTTCCGAGCATCTAATCGTAAACCAACCACCCCGTCTCGACGTTGCCTTATTCTACAATACCGTCCATGTATACAATCCTTACTTCCAACTCGTTCTCCTCGTCTGCCCTCCCCCCCCCCCTCTCTCTCTCTCTCTCTCTCTCTCTCTCTCTCTCTCTCTCTCTCTCTCTCTCTCTCTCTCTCCCCCCCCCCCCCCCCCCCCCCCCCCCCTCTCTCTCTCTCTCTACAGGACAGTGGGGCCGAATACTTCGAGAGAAAAAAAAAGTGAGACAGAGTTCAGTTACGTAAGCGGGCCGTGTCTGTGCACCCGATGTACTGATCTAAATCCTCTGTAGTAGGATGTCAGAGAAAGAGGGGGCAGACTGTCAGGATGAAGAGCATGCATGTGCCGGCTCATTACTGAACAGTCTGGCGATGAGGGGCAAACGTTTTGAGACGGGAATCTGTTCCTGTCCTGTTTCTCAAGCTTCCTCCTTAATCTACTCTATACAGTTTGGGTCCTCGGGCCCTTTTTATTTATTTTCTATTTTCATTCCTTACTTTTTCCTCATTAATGGCTTAATTGTCGCACAGAGGCAAAGCCTATACTTGCTACGGTAGATTCAGTTTTCTTAGGACTTTGAATAATTACAAACACTATTTCAACTGTATAGCATATTTATTCAGGGTTGTTGAAAGAGCCATTGTTTGTTTGGTTATTATTTGCTCTGAGTGATTTTATTTAGATGTATCTGCCCAATACGTGGTTATTATTGGAGATAATTATATTGCTGATTTCAGTCAATGTTCTGTTGTAGGTAAAAAGTGAGATTACAGATTAGTCAAGGAACAGGCAATTTGTGTACAATCATCATACAATCAATGTCCAAATAATAAAAGAGAGAACATGCATAAAACATGCCGATTTATCTTTAATGCAATTGGTTGTTAATGCTATTTATGAATGATATTCAAAAAAATCATTTTGTATTATACATTTTTTTTGCAATTTGTGAAATCCCAGCAGTTCAATTGTGGCCTTCTTGACCCCAAACAATCCTTCTTGGCCTTGAAATCAATAATTTTCCTGTTATTTCAACTTTCTTAATTTAATCTTTATTCTGCTGTGTAGTTTGGCACCAACACCTGCCACGCCGTGCGTTTCAACACTTTATTTTCATTAGTAGAAAGTGGGCTCAATGTGTAGAAGACAGGAATACATCCAGGGCCTGCTTGCCTTTAGCAGAGCCCCATTGGTAGTGTAGGAGATGGACTTTGAGTTGGTTTGCGTCGAGATCAGAGTGCAACGCAGCCCCCACCGCTGATAAGCATGCTTCTCTGTTCGACATGACACAATCTAAGGGCCCTGCTGTCTTCAAGATAACGCCCGCACACAAACGCACACACACACACGTATCTATATACTCACAAAGGCAAACTAACTAACTAACTAACTAACACTGTGCGGCCAAGCCTTGTCTTTATTCTTAATCAGGGTCCCAGAAATTTCTCAGCTCTCAACTTTTTTTTTTCATTCGGTTACTTCACCTTGAACGTGGTTTCCATGCCAGTGGTTGCCGGAGACCCCCCCCCCCCCCCCAGGCTTGCCCTCTTTCTCTCCTGCGAGCATTACAGCAGGGGCTCACACCACTGCCCCTAGACGTCACCGTCTATGCTCTGCGCTGCGAGGGAGAGCAGAGCCCACTGTTCACCGGGGGAAATGGAAGCCTATAAAAGGGGCTTTTATTGGACGGGGGCGAGTCGAGAGGCTGTTTTACGCAGCCACAGTTTTTCTCTCTCATTAAGAGCTGACTGCCAACTCACGGTGCGACCGGGCTGCTCGCTCCGGCCGCTTACGCGAGCAGGAACCCTTGGCGCGGGGACCGTGGCGGTTTATTTTGGCCGACGTGAAGCAGAGCACTTTACGAGAGGGAGAAGTATCTCCCTGGCACTGATCTTCTCTGCAAATGTTTTTTTGTGTGGAGTGAGAAATTAAGGAAAAAAGGAAGTCCCGGAGATCAAGCGGAAATGTCAAACAAGCATATAGAAAACAATAAAGTTGATAGTTTTATTGACTGTGTAGTTGAAGAAAACATAGACACTTATGTTAAAAAGAACATCCTCCTTAATATCCGCACCAATTTTAATATTGAAACCCCATCAACCGTGTTCCCGGGGATAATATATCTGTGCAGCCGTTGCGAAGCAATGAAGTGATGCAAATGGATTTAAAATCCAGCATTAATTAGTATTAATTATTATAATTGATTATTCCTATTATTAGAATGTACATTTTATTCATTTGTATTGTAATGAAAGTATGCAGAATGCAATTTAAATACAATAAATATAAATTAATTCAAAAGATTAAAGCAATATTATTTGATATATCATCTGTCAGGGTGATAAAGAACTATGACTACATTTTCAAACCTGCATGACTAAAACTCTGGCAGAAAATCAGGTTTTGCTCTGGGTAACATTTTGTCACCACAGAAAAAGGTGCTTACACGAAGTAAATTCTTTGAATACGTGAACTAGATTAAACTGTAGTAAATTGTTTGGCACCTGGCTGATACAGCAGGTTTCACAGGTGTATTTTGTTGTCATTTTTGTATGCTGAGTCAGCATATTCACAGAGGAACCAAACCATAAGAGAAAGAGCATGAAATAAGCAGAAAAGTTGATCATTGCAAAAGCGGCAACTGCTTTAATAGCGCCCAAATCCGGGCTGGATAATACATGGGTGGCTATGAAGAAGACACAGGTTTTTACTGCCCCATGTTTGAAATCTTGCGTGCATGATGATCTCTAGACGGACCCATTCCATGAGGAGGGCTTCGTAATTTTGCTGCGAGAACTTGTCCACGTCTTGATCATTACTGGTTTTATTGGTACTTTTTTATTTAAAGGCCACCAGAGTCCTATTTTCATCACTAAGTGGCTGCTTAAATACCACGCCAAATAGGAGTTTTTTTGTTGTCCAGCCACCCCTTAAAATGGGCATGCGGCTTTTCATTAAAGTTCTGTCTATTTACCCGAGACAGGCTGTGGAATTACAAGCATGTGCAGTAAATGGACCCTGGATGTGTGTGTGTGTGTGTGCGTGTGTGTGTGTGTGTGTGTGCGTGTGTACGTGTGCGTGTGTACGTGTGTGTGTGCATGGGAAGGCTGTTACCACAGTGAGATTTAAGGGATTGTACTTGTGACGGCTTATTAAGCATTTACTGTGTTCCGTTATGACAACCTGTGTAGGAACACGGCTAGGCTTACACTTTCATATGCAGCTACTGTAATTGTTGGACAGCGCCCCAGTTTTTGGTCACGTTTTTGGCTCTCCCTCTTATAGAGTCTCTAGTCGTTTTCCCCCAGGTCTACGACGGCAAAATAAAATTGGCCCCACAGTGAGACTGATAGTGGTTTGTCATGGTGAATGGGAGGGGGGCTTTAGTTCACAAGACTACAAGTTTGGTCCCCTGTCTGTTTTGAGGTTTATATGCTGGGAATACAAGGCAAAAATTCCTGACCCCCAAAAAGGCTTTTGTTTTTGGCCCTTAAAAAAGCTAGTTTCTGGCTGTGTCTGTCGACAGCATTACATCATTAGTGAGCTGCGACCTACGGGTACAGGCAAATTAGTCGGCAAATACATCCCTCTAACTGAATAACTATTTAACTCGTCTTCCTCACACCATGTACTCAATGCTAGGAATGCGCCCGGTTTTCTGTGACGTTTAATCAGCGGGTTCGCTGGAGGTTAGGTGGGGGTGGTGTGTCTGCTGTGGCGCTTGACAGCTGAAGCGGGACTCAATAATGAGGGCTGTTGCTGTAGCCCTCTCTCCCATTGCATGGGCACTGTGCGGGCCACCAGGCCGCCATGAGGGGACGGGGGGGGGGGGGCACACAGGAAACAGGAAACTCCGGTGTTGAAAACCCGCTTCTGTTTGTTGACGCCGCCACCGGTGATGAATCTGCTTCCATTCGTCTTCTTATCTCGGTGGCTATCTCCACTTTTAACCTCGCCCGTTCACTCTCCCGCCCTCCCCCTCACCCATCGGCCCTTTCCACCTCCTCTGTGTGTCTGTGAGTCTGTGTGTGCCTAATGGGTCGTGGTGGGTCAGAGCTGAAAAACGTTTGCACAATAACCCGCCTCATCTTTGTTGACAGTTGCGGCTCCAGTAAAAGCTTGATAGTTTACTTTAGGCAAATGCCAGGGTATCACACTAACGACACGCACATGTCGTAAAACTAGAGGTACTCGTATTTGTGTGTAAAATCATGGACGCCCGAATGGAAGAATGAGTACGACCGAGCAGCACAGAAGCCTACATAAGCTGACGAGGGGTGGGGGAAGCTAGCTGGCCCAGGCGTTGGCACAGAGCTAGCGCTAGCCGGTTGTGTTAATAGCCAAGTCCAAGATTTGGAGAAAGGACCTGTGGGTGGTCCGAGAGGCCAAGATAATGCCAAGGAAGACTGTGCTTCCGCTAGGCTGCCATGCATTTCTCAGTGTACGCGTTAGTATGTCACTAATGGCTTATTAGCCCTACAGAGGCAAAGCCTACACTCGCTACGGTAGATTGTATTTTCATACGACTTTGAATAACTCTGAACGTTATTTCAACCATAGAGCATATTTGTTAAGCTTCGTTCAAATACCTATTGTTTGTTTTGCATTTTTTTGCCCCAAGCTTATGTGTCAGTAGTTTTATTTAGATTTATCTGCCCAACAAGCTGCTAATATCCAAGATATATTGCCCCACTCACTTTCATAACCCTTCAGTCAGTTAAGAGTTTAAAAAAAAACTGGCAACCACATTGCTGTTATCACCCAAGCACCTAGAAGATCGAACTGTGCATAGCTTTAGGCTCTCAATGTTTTCACACAAGGACCTCTATGCCACGTGAAGATATACACAAAAGCACTTACACTTCATTTTTCACCATAGTAGGGTCTCTGTTTGTACAAGTATGTCTAAACTGTGTTTCGCGAGTATTAGCCAAGCACCCAGAGCTGAATGTGTCTTGACTTGCGCAGCTTTATCCAAAAATACAGTTGGGGAGAGACTGCTTCATATCACCAGGATCAAAGTTGAATGGAGGACCAGTTTGTTTTTTAGTTGTCGATTGGCTGGCTGGCTGGCTGGCTGGCTGGCTGGCTTACTGCCTCGCTGTCTGTCTGTCTGTCTGTCTGTCTGTCTGTCTGTCTGTCTGTCTGTCTGTCTGTCTGTCTGTCTGTCTGTCTGGCTGGGAGCCTGTTGGCCGGAGAGGCTCCCAAGGGGTGCTTGTTTCCCCCCTGGCGTGTCCCTGACCCCTGGCCGGGTTGGGACGGCTCCAATTGTCCACTGGGTGTCCTCTCCTTGGATCTCTGGGTTCACATCTGGAGCTCTGCGTGGCACCAAGGCCGAACATAGCCCATGCAGAGAGAGAGAGAGAGACAGACAGACAGACAGACAGACAGACAGACAGACAGACAGACAGACAGACAGACAGACAGACAGACAGACAGAGAAAGACTTTCATGTTGTTCACGTAATCCTGTCAAATCAAGACGTACTGTGATGTTATGGTACGTAATCCTATCAAACTAATACATACTATGATGTTATGGTACATAGTCCTGTCAAACTAATACGTACTGTGATGTTATGGTACGTAGTCAGTAATCATAGTCATACGTAGTCAGTAATTTGTACACGATGATCACAATGTCCTGTCACAATAACATAAACTGATTAACCTTATTTTTACTGCAAAGATTTCCGTTAGTGGAGTATGAATTTACATGTGAGTGTTTTGGGATGGGATTCTCAGGTGTACAAAGTGTATTATTGAACTGGATTTGTAGCATAGATCTCACAACATAGTTTATTCACACATGCATGTGAAAGGTCTGTATATTTATTAAGATTGTGGCAGTTTAAACAAGGCACACCTACACACACTGGTCAATAGTACATCAGGGTTTTTCTTGTGTACAGTATAAAGTATGCATATTTGCTGGGTTGGTGTGCAACAGTGTTGTTTAGAGCCAGATGCTTTCTTTCAGCAAAATGAAACAGAAAATTGCAGAGCAGTGTAGAATGAAGGAGAAATACATCTATAAAAGTGATGGAGATATCTATAGACAGAGAAAGAGATAAATGGGTCAGCCCCCCCTGCCCCCCATCCCCTCCACCCTCTCTCTTTATCTGGCAGTTCAGAGTGCAGAGAGAGAGGAGTTATTTTGCTTGGCCAGCCTGAAAGACAGGGCCTCATGTTGAACAAGCCCAAGCTGATCAAACTCCTCATTGGCTGTGTGTGTGTGTGCGTGAGTGTGTGTGTGGTGGTGGGGGCGTGCGTGTGTGGTGCAGCTAAGCTCTTTAAAATATGCAGACCAGCAAGCGTAGACTACTCCTTGGGTAACCTATGAGCAAACCCATTTGTTTAGTTTTTAAGCTAATCCAAAATGACATAGCCTTTTATTGATTTTTGCTACATAACTTTGTTGTGCAGTGCACACAAAAACAAAAACGAAAAAAAGAGAGAGAGCAAGAGAGAGCGAGAGAGAGCGAGAGAGAGAGCGAGAGAGCGAGAGCGCAACAGTGAATATCACTAACAATTCAAGCTCCATTTACAACTGTAGTTTGGTAATATATTTCATGGCAGACAATAGTCTAATCTGTTTCACCGTGAGCGATACGTTTTATTTCCCTCAGGACGCTTGTTTAAGGGAGGCGCGGCACACACTTAGTGATTTCCTCCTGCAGATTAATATTGCACCTCTGATTTCCATAATATGTAAACACACGTGATTGATGCGAGTGAGGGATGGCAGTGGCTCTTTGAGCCTGGCAGAGCTATCCTACTGGACTCTTTCCCTGGCACCGGATTGGTTCCTGCCCGACTCCGCGGAGGTCGTAGGAGAGAAACCGATACTCGTACGCGAGGAATATATTCGTAAAGTTAGCACACAGCGGTCGGCATGTTTTATTATTCTTGGCTCATTGGAATGGAAGGAGAGATAGCCAGCCTGCTATTAAGAACACTTTTAACAGCAACCCCTACAACAAACTGTATACTTTTCTGCAGCTATAGTCATTGTCCACCAAGAACAGGTGTTTATAGTGATGGCCACAAGCCACTGTTGTTGCAGTGTGGTCAGGTAAAAAGGTTTTAAAATAGAACTCATTTGGCTGCGTGCCTGTCTAAATCTACTGTCGAGGCGTAGCTCTTCACTTGTTATTAATCTTCTTCAGCCATCTGTGACTGCCTGAAGTCTGGTCTGAAATCAATTGTGTGTGCGTGTTTGTGTGTGTGCGCGCGGTGGCTCACACACGTGCCTCTGTGTTGTGTTAGGCATACAAACATGCTGTTGTGACGGTTAACGTGGCACACGGAGAGAAAATTCCTTCTCTTTTTTCGTCCTCCTCTTCATTGGTCCTCCGTGTCAAAGTGAGCCACAGGCTCCCCATCTCCAAGGTCGACGATCAGGAATTTTAATGGCGCGGCTCGGATAGAGCTATCACACACACTGTGTTCCAATGCTCAAAACCCACAGAATAAAGAGACCCTGACACGCTCACTCTCTCTCTCTCTCCCACTCTCTCTCTCTCTCTCTCTCTCTCTCGCTCTCTCTCTCCCCCTCTCTCTCTCTCTCTCCCTCGCTCTCTCTCTTTCTCTCTCTCTCTCTCTCTCTCGCTTTCCCTCTCTCTCTCTGGGCTGAAACTTACACCGGCGATGAGATAATGATGTTGACTTAGCTCCTGAAACGGCTTGCGCTGCTTTCACTGCTGGGTTAACTCACACACCCCCTGACCTGCACTCCCAGGCCACGCAGTGCGAGGGGGCACCAGGCTGCAGGAAGCTGAAGGGGAGAGGCTGAGAGTCTTCTCAGGTCGCTAACCTCCCCTGGTAGAGTGATAAGAAGTCCCTCCGAGAGGGTTGGGAAGCAGGTACAAGCAACCTCGAACCCCCCCCCCCCCCCCCCCCTAGCGGTCCAGCGGCCCAGCGGCCTTGTCCCCCCCCTGACGGAGAGCGCAGCTAGGCAGCCTTGCCCTTCCTAAGGCGGACCCGTCTCTTGTCTGGTCAGCCTGGTGCCGATGCATATTTATCCGTCCCTGAACGGCAGAGGGGTGGCTTAGCATGAGGATTAGCATGGGAATCAAATGCGCAAGGCCACACCAAATGAGTGTAGCCGGAGACATGCTGCCTCAAAAGGAGCGTTTGGGGGGCTGGGGAAAGCAGCGCTTTTGACGCAACTGAAAGTGATGACAATGGTTGGATGTTTTTAGTCCGAGTCATCATGTAACAGCGGATCTTTTGAACCGCATTCCGCGGAGGGGTTCAGGGGTGAAGTTGTATCCGGGTATTTCCGTGCTGCCATTTAGTAGAGTAGTGTGCTTTTTAGGAAATTGTGGTGTTCAGAGGGCAGCCTGGCAGGCAAATTCCCAAAAGGGACACTCACACCGGTGTGTGTTTCAGAAATCGTAAGTTGGTTGCCTAAACATTCAGATATTTCTGCCACTTGGTTTGAAAGGTTTGTTTCCCCTCATAGAATTGCCACAGCCCAATGTCACCCCCTGAATGGTCATGCAGTTAATAATAGTTGACTAAATGCTCACTCGAACCACTCCAGAAATGAATAGAAAATGTTCAACTTTGGATAGTATAGACTTTGCCGAGGTTAGTACAGAAAGTGTTGAGACAGAGTTGCCGACTGGTATCTTACGTCAACGTGGGTGGACCTGTCATGCTTTCAGGTGATACAAAACATTGACACTCCTTTGGAACACATATTTGACAGCCGTCTTTATCAAGAAAGCATCTCTATCAAATATTCTCTGGCACTCGGAACTTACTTATGTATTTACTCATCCACTGTAAACATTAACGACACTGTACATTACCATGAACACGTTCAAATAACAAAATGAACAGTAACCTATCCCTCCTTTGTTCACATTTTCTTCCAGAGAGATGAACTTAAGTGACTCCTTCTAGTTAAGTGTCCATGACATAACCTCTGTATCTGGCAGGGCGTCTGACGGCTCTACCTCTTCTGGTGTGGAGTGCAGGAGAGTTGCGCACACTGGAAAGGTTTTGTAGAGGCTGGTCGGCTGACCTGGGCGACCCGGGGAGTATTACCTCTGTTCGTCGGGGTCCGTGTCTCTGCACAAACTCGGGTGGCTCTTCCTCAGATGGCGCCTGCTCCTTCCTGCACGGTGTAGGAACGCGGTTCATTTCTCTTCTTCTTCCCATCCGCGCCTCGTTTTCATGTGTACGGTGGAACCCGGGGGCCAGCTCTGGTAGTGGCTTGGCGTTTTGGTTGTAGTAACGCTGCTGACGAGACTGTGGGTCCTGTAGTCTGCTATGCACACGCTGTGGGGTTGACCGCTGCCACACGACACTGGAACACGGGAGTGTACTTTGCCGGACCCTCCCCATTGGGATCTGTGCGGGTGACTCCTTATGGCCTGTCACTGGTGTGTTTCTCAGTGACAGCAGCACTAGTTGTGGCTCTGCACCTGTTTGTAGTGCTTTCTCCAGTGTGTGTTTCACAGTCTTTATTGTCCTATCAGCCAGTCCATTTGATTGTGGATATCCGGTGCTAGCGTGGGTGAGCTTGAATTCCCATAATGCAGCAAATGACTTTTTCTCATAGCTGTTGTCACTCACAAGCTCTTTAAGGATTCCATGCCTGGCAAAGACAGACTGCATTTTCTGGAATATTGTGTGAGCTGTTGTATCAGGTAAGTTCAGCACTTGCGGATGTTTTGTCAGGTAATCAACTAAGAAAAGCCATGACTGCCCCTTCAGCATGAAGATGTCTGCTCCATCTTTCATCCATGGCAGTTCTGGAACTTCAAGCGTGATGAGTGGCTCTTTCTGGTGTTGTGGCTGCAGCTGTTGACATGGTGCAAACCTCTCCACCAGCATCCCAATGTCTTGAGCCAATTCTAGGCCAGTAGAGGACTCTTCTTGCTTTAGCCTTTGTTCGCTGAATCGTTCGCTTGTAGCACGCTGTCCACTGCAGTGGCCTCTTTCAGCTGTGTTTCAGAGTGTCTCCGTGCTCAACACATCGGCGTCTTCTCATCACAGGGGCTCTTCTCCCATCGCGGTGGCACGGGACAGTGTGTCGGCAACGCACACGTGCTGGCTTGGTGTGTACGTGATGTGGAAGGTCACACCTTTGTAGTTGTAGAAGCATTCGCTGCAGTGGTGCTGGGGCTTTGCTCAGCTGCTTCTGCACGACGACCTCCCGAGGCTTGCCATCTGACTGCACGGTCGCGGTCTGGCCGTAGATGTATTGATGAAAACTCTTTGCTGAGAAGACTATGGCGAGTAGCTCTTGCTCTATCGGAGCGTACCTGTAAAGATGAACTTTGTTCAGTCCCAGTGAGTGCTAACGATGCACATCGGTTGACCTTCTCGAGGAAGCCACGCTCCCAGCCCTGTTTTCAATGAATCTGCCTGTATTGTCAGCGGCTCCTTGTGATCATAAAACCTCAGTTCAGGTGCTTGTGCGAGGGCTCCTTTTAGAGTCTTGAGTGCCGCGCTTTGATTTGTGCTCCAACACCACGATGTGCCTTTCCTCAGAAGCTGTCTGACAGGCGGTGACAGGCGGTGTCAACGAGGCTTCGTTTAAGTAGTTTGTCATACCCAGAAGCCGTTGCAGGCCTTGTTTGTCCTCTGGGAATGGCATGTCGTTGATTGCTTTGACCTTTTGCGTCGTCCGGTGTCTGTCCCTCTGGCGGGATGATGTGCCCTGTGGATTCCACGGTGTTGACTTTAAACCGGATCTTTATCTCAGTTGATTTTCACATGGGAGGCCTTTGCTCTCTCCATTACCTTGTGTATGATCTCCTGGTCCTGATCTGATGAGGCAGCGATGATCATGCCATCGGCAATGATGTGTACACCCTAGGTGGGAACACCTCACTGGCAGACCTGATGCCGAACAGGAGTCTTAAGGATGTGGATCCGGCTCCATGGCGTATTGAAGGTGCACAGTTTTTGGAGTAGTGCTGACGCTTTATAGCCTTGTTCAGGTGACGAGGGTCCGAGCACACCCTCAGTGTCATGTACAGGCGAAAACGTTGTTCCCATCTGCGCCGGTTTTCTTCTAGGCTGTCTGTGAGTGTCAGTGGTAACAGTGGCCTGAACTGCTCCATTTGCGCGCGATGTTGCTAATCGCCAGGTAGTTAGCGAGCTACTAGTAACTTGTTTGCTAGGCGACTGTTCTACAACTCGCCAACTTCGCAACTCCGTTTTCTGACACCCTGTTATGTACAGAATACTCAAGTGGAGGATGGCTATGCGCTGTAGTAGTATTGTTAATGATACGGAGTTGAGGCTGAAGATAGAACGCCTTTTCCTTTTCTATTTTCCAACCGCCAAAGCCCTACTGTGCAGGCCTAAGCAACCCATCAAAGCATCATGAACAACCAAAACAAATAAAACACCGAGTGCTAATTCAAATACACCACATATACAATATACATAATCGAAATTGGTAACAAAGGGGAATATAGGTAAACGCCTCGTAGAGTATGGACAACTTCAAACCATAGCAACAGAGAGTTTCTTTCATTATCTTATTGACTGAACAGGAGTGTCTGCTCTGCACGTTGGCCCAGCGCCAAGCCTGAAGTCTGAAAGGAGGCGAGACTGCCGATGAACTCTTTGGCAGCTAAGGACGTAATCATCAGATTTGTGAACCGGGAAAGGTACACTGTGTGCCAACAACACAAAGGAAAAGGGTTTAATAAATACCCTCAAGGAGACTGCTGGTAGCATACCGGACATATGGGTGTGACTGTTGAATTGAAAAAGGGAATCCCTATGCGAGGGCGAGTCCTTATGTAACTAACATCTGTCAAATCCAATAGCTTGGATGAAAAAAAAGAGAGGCACAGGTGCACTGCTTTCAGCGTGGACATATTGCCTACTATGTTGTGCCTACTATGTAACTTTATGGTGCAATAATAATTGATGGATGGCTATTTTTCTTGATACCGTGTCAAGTTGTTTGGAAAGAGAAAAGCAAGCATTTGATTGAGGACCACGTCATGCAGATTGAGATGGCGGACATCATGTTCCTGAACATGTTGGAGAAGGCACCTTCCCCCATAATTCAGGCTGAACCAATCGCAAAATAGCACGAGCATGTAAGGATTAAAACCAACCAATTGGATAATCTGTAACTTTTGGCCGAGGCTTTTTCATTTGAATATGGGTAATGCGAAAAATGTCTTATCCGTTTTGCGTGAAAACAACAGCTCAGAATTCTCAAGTCAGAAAGATGACTGGCGCCATGTTTTTTTCATATATGAAAACAACTAATAGTCTATTCAAAAATGTTATGGATTTTAAGATGGATCTGATCATAATGCTGATGGGAACCAATAAATATTAATGTTACAACATTTTACATATTTGAAATGATATTTATTTCCGAAGCCTCTGAAATATGTCTAAAGTTTAAAACAATTGTCACTACAAGCATTTTGAGAGACGAACTGTAAGTAGGCTAGTATGATAGATACAATCACAGCTGGTTAGCGATAGTCAGTGTTACAATGAAATGATTTTTTTCTGCTAACTGCATTTAGAATTCTCCATTGAGCTACGTCATGGTCAGAACGTTTGACCTGCCTTCCTTTTGATTCCTCTAGCGTCGGTTAAGCCTAAGGTTAGACACCTCATTTGGCTGAAGGATTACGGCGATAAGCCTTTTTAGCAGTAAGCTGGTCACATGAGGTCTTTCCTTGGTCAGCTTTGACTGGCGGCCTGCTCTCTCGTTCATGCGCACGTGAGAAAGGTGTTATGTTCCAGGAGGTTGACAAGGGAAATTATATTATGGTATGGGGGGGGGGGGGGGGGGTTATGCATGAAGCATAGCCTGGTCTGCATGGCAAAGCGAGGGGCAAAGTTGAATTATGTACAATTTTCTACAAGTTATGATGCTTATAAACGTAGTCCTATAGGAATGATAATAATAATAATAATAATAATAATATTGGTTTAAGAAATTGTATTTGTAGAATGCTTCAGTAACCTGTTGTTTTGGTTCAGAATGCATAACAGACACATTTGGGATGTTGTCTATAACTGCAGTGATTTGACCTTGCCCTATAACAAAATAAGGCTTTAATTTTCCCATGCATGTAGGCCCTCCATAGGTGCAGGAATCAGGTTTGGTTTAGACAGGGGGGGTCGGGGGGGCCATGGACGTGCGCTAGTCGACACGTCTGCTCACTCCCTGGGTCCACACACAGTACAGAGAGCTATCTTTGGCTCTAGGTCACATTGTCTGCTCTCCGCCGGTCTCCTGTGGTGGAGATTATCCAATACGAGGTGGAAAAAGGACTTTGAACCCCCCAAATAAAAAAACACTTAAGATAAAAGTAATGGTTCATTTAAACGCTCGCGGAGATCGAGTAGTATAGCTCCCAACTTGCGACGGTACAGCTCACAGGAGAAAAGGAAACAGTCGTCAACTCTCGTTGGTCAAGCAGTCAGAAAACACCTGAAAAGAGGGGTTCCTTGAAACTCCTTGCTGTCCCAACCTCACTCACCTTTCTCGAAGGCCTCTCCTGCTTCGCAACAATGCCCGCCCCCCCCCCCCCCCCCCCCCCCCCCCGAAGTCACCACAGGGTGCCGATTGATTTTCCAGCTGCATACTCAATATGTGCACCATGGACTCTCCCTTCAGGCGAATACCACAGAGGTCAGTATTTACCCAGATAACACAACCCCATTGTCAGGTGTCTTATCAGAACAGCCCCCTAGGAACCTTCCAAACAACACATTGGAAAAGAACTAAATACAGATTCTAGGTTTAAGTTTCATCTACAAGTGTTAATATGTACTATCTCGCGGTGGTATCTTCTTGTTACGCTCCCCCGCTGAGCTAGTGGGCCAGTACGTTCACGTGCACGCTGGTTCATGTGGGGGACACTGGAGTCAGTCATGCAAGCAGACAAGCCGGTAAATGGACACACTGAAATGAACACGCTCCTGCAACAGGTGAAGGGGCCATTTTTTTTTTTTATTGCTGCTGGCAGCTATCCAGTAATAGGGCACATTCTGTGCATGGGGACCTTTTGTCACCTTCTCTCTCCAACTCTCCCTCATTTTCACTTTCTCTCTCTCGCCCTCGCCTTCTCTATCTGTCCGTCTGCCCCCCTCCTCTCTCCCTCTGTCCCCCCCCCCCTCCCCTCTCTCTATCTATCTAGAGAGATAGCCTTGCTGGTGCTTCCTCCTGCCAACTGAAAAAGGGTCATGTCTTTGTACTAGTCTGAGCCCCTGGGGACAGAGTATAATTATATAATATACGAATATATATATATATATATATATATATATATATATATATATATATATATATATATATATATATATATATATATATATATATATACAGTGGGGCCAAAAAGTATTTAGTCAGCCACTGATTGTACAAGTTATCCTACTTAGAAAGATGAGAGAGGTCTGTAATTTTCATCATAGGTACACTTTAACTATGAGAGACAAAAATGAGAAAAAAAATCCAGGAAATCACATTGTAGGATTTTTAAAGAATTTATTTGTAAATGATGGTGGAAAATAAGTATTTGGTCACCCACAAACAAGCAAGATTCCTGGCTCTCACAGACCTGTAACTTCTTCTTTAAGAAGCTCTTCTGTCCTCCACTCGTTACCTGTATTAATGGAACCTGTTTGACCTCGTCATCTGTATAAAAGACACCTGTCCACAGCCTCAAACAGTCAGACTCAACCATGGCCAAGACCAAAGAGCTGTCGAAGGACACCAGGAAGAAAATTGTAGACCTGCACCAGGCAGGGAAGAGTGAATCTGCAATAGGCAAGCAGGTTGGTGTGAATAGATCAACTGTGGGAGCAATTGTAAGAAAATGGAAGACATACAAGACCATTGATAATCTCCCTCGATCTGAGGCCCCACGCAAGATCTCCTCCCGTGGGGTCAAAATGATCATGAGAACGGTGAGCAAAAATCCCAGAACTACACGGAGGGACCTGATGAATGACCTGCAGAGAGCTGGGACCAAAGTAACAAAGGCTACCATCAGTAACACACTATGCCGAGAGGGACTCAAATCCTGCAGTGCCAGGTGTGTCCCCCTGCTTAAGCCAGTACATGTCCAGGCCCGTCTGAAGTTTGCCAGAGAGCATATGGATGATCCAGAAGAGGATTGGGAGAATATCATGTGGTCAGATGAAACCAAAATAGAACTTTTTGGTAAAAACTCAACTCGTCGTGTTTGGAGGAAGAAGAATGCTGAGTTGCATCCCAAGAACACCATACCTACTGTGAAGCATGGGGGTGGAAACATCATGCTTTGGGGCTGTTTTACTGCAAAGGGGACAGGACGACTGATCCGTGTTAAGGGAAGAATGAACGGGGCCATGTATCGTGAGATTTTAAGCCAAAACCTCCTTCCATCAGTGAGAGCATTGAAGATGGAATGTGGCTGGGTCTTCCAGCATGACAATGATCCCAAACACACCGCTCGGGCAACGAAGGAGTGGCTCCGTAAAAAGCATTTCAAGGTCCTGGAGTGGCCTAGCCAGTCTCCAGACCTCAACCCCATAGAACATTTGTGGAGGGAGTTGAAAGTCCGTGTTGCCCAGCGACAGCCCCAAAACATGACTGCTCTAGAGGAGATCTGCATGGAGGAATGGGCCAAAATACCAGCTACAGTGTGTGCAAAGCTGGTGAAGACTTACAGGAAACGTTTGAGCTCTGTAATTGCCAACAAAGGTTATGTTACAAAGTATTGAGTTGAACTTTTGTTATTGACCAAATACTTATTTTCCACCATCATTTACAAATAAATTCTTTAAAAATCCTACAATGTGATTTCCTGGATTTTCTTTCTCATTTTTGTCTCTCATAGTTGAAGTGTACCTATGATGAAGATTACAGACCTCTCTCATCTTTCTAAGTAGGAGAACTTGCACAATCAGTGGCTGACTAAATACTTTTTGGCCCCACTGTATATATACACACACACACACACACACACACGCACACAGGCTTGGAACTTAATAAATGGTTTATTGTAAATAGACTGTATATACACTATGACAACAATATAAATATATACATAATTTTGTGACAGTTTTGTGTTCCTACTTGAATTGAGTATTTATAAGCGGGATCATCGAGGGACTGGTAAGGGACCAAAACATGAGGCAGCACAAAGGGTGTCTGGGTGGATGTGTCAGTGAGAGGAGCAGTGTCTGTGGATTGAACCTCACTCACTCTGTGTGGATCCCTGATGTGGGCGGAGTGGGAGCACAGTCACATTTGTCTTTGGAATCGTTCAAATCGCTCTTTCTCTCTCGCTCTTTCTCTAACTCCCTCTCTTACTTTCTCCCTCTCTCTCTCTTCAGACCCCCCCCCGCCGCCCAACCCTCTAACCCCTCTGCCCTCTTTTAACCAGAACACTTTTCCGAGCATCCAAATCCACCTGAGAGAATTGAACTTTTCAGACGGACCTTTAAGTCCACATGCTTACTGGAAAATATTTTTTAATCGGTTACATTAGCCTGCTGTGGCGGGCCCAAGTGACATTTAAACCAATGCCATTACGGGGCAGACAGATATATGCATGTTTCTGCGTGAGTGCTGTCTTTATATCCGCTTGTGACATTTCAACGAGCAATTTTGCCTGGAAATCAATGAGCTGATTCAATAACCAGTCGTACATTCGGTTCTTATGTCTAGACAGGAAGCGATAGTTGAAGACGCAATAATGATTAGACGTTGGCAACAAAAGCCCTGCTAGTCCTGTGAATGTCATGGACAATAGACAATGCCAGCTTGACGAATCGTAGGTGACGTTGGTTCCGCTTTCTGTGCGTTTAGTGCATAGACGCCTCGCACCATATCTCCGCTGCGGTTGTGCCCTCAGGCTTCCGCCGGCTCGGGTTAGGTTAGGCCGTTGCCTGGTGCCATCGTAGTGTTACGCTAGGCAACATCACGTGAGGAGACTCTTTGTAGCAGGCAGCGCTGTGGCTTGGGAGGCGTTTCAGATCATTGATGGAAAGGAAGTGGCTTGGCTCCTTACAGAAGTCGCCGGGACAAAATGTTCTCCCTGGTAAGAGCCTGGAGATAGTCCTTCCCCTACCTGGTGTCGCTAGGCTCGGTTTCAGGTATCAGAGGGTTGCTGGCACTTACTGTGAGTTAAGCCAGAGGACAGTAACAGGACTGAAAAACAACACATCATTGAGAAATTGTTTTAACGTGTGGGCTCCAGACTAACATTTTATACTAGTGGCAGTGCTGCCAGTGCGTTTGTCTGTTAGTGGCAGTAGCACAAAAACTGGTGGTGGGGCATTTTTCTTGAGGCAAAACGAGTTAATACACTTCATTATTCTTAATGTTGTGTGACCGGCAATGATGACCTAAAACCTGAACGCTACTTTGTTTTAGAGACAGAGAAATAAATGCCGCCAGTGGGTAGTTCAAAGGAGGATATAAATAATCAAACAAAATCAGCCAACTGTTTGACCAAAATATGACTTTAGGATTTAAATAATAATAATGATAATGAATAAATTTAGGTAGCGCCATTCTATCTTTTAATACCGTCACTCTCACTTTGATTCCATTGTAATCTAAGTAAAAAAAAATTGAAAGGTATATTCAGTTAATTCTGGTAATACCATTAATGATCAGATACAGATACAGATTTCTTATAAATCACAGTTCATGTTATGGTCGGTGATTATGCCACGAGAGAGATTAAAAATACTTGAAGTTGGTGGCTGTTCTCTATGCAGTGAGAGAAGGCCACCAAGGCTACAATGTGTGTTATTAGATGGCATGAAGCCCTGTGCAGTTGTTAGGTTCCATTTCCTCTATAAATTCGCACTGGCAGACTGACTTCCTGTTAAGACTAGCTGGTCAAAAGATTAAAAAAAAATAATAATACTACTAATAAAAAAAACAATAGCGGTTTCCTAGGCATTTTTTATTGAAACGTCAATATACTGTAAATGTAAATGTTAATTTAAAACTATGACACAAATATCTGAATGTATTTAAAGTTCTTCAATTATATTGGGGTAAGTGCATTTTCATCAGATGCAAAGTTCATGATTACTTGTTAACAATGTACAATGTTTTTGTATATTATTACACAATATCCCACGCAGTAGTAGTTTTAAATTACATTTAAAACCGACTCAAACCTTCTCATGAGTATCTAGACTTGCCAAAGTTGTTAAACCTTAGTGCCGTTGTGTCAATGACACTGCACTTCTGCCGCTCATTTTATGAGCTTGTCTTTTCGAGAGGGCCCCCACGGGCCTCCGGAACAGCTGCCAGCGCGGCCGTGGCCAGAGCCCCATGGAAGCCTCCTGGTAGTCCCTTTCCGGTCGTCAGATGTTTATTTTTCCAGTGTCAAAAGGAAGTTATTCACAGCCATTCACCTCCTTCCCAAGGGATCCTGTTATAGGAACATCCATAGGTTCAAACGAGTTGAAATGGAGCCCAAGCTAAGCACAAGCGGCGTGGCAGAGTCGAACGTCTGCTACTGAACATGAAACCGTAAACTGAATTGAATAAAGCAGCCGTGTGGAACTGTCAGTTTTATAACACCCTCTAGCCCAACATACCATATGATGAAAAGAGGGAAACCAATTAGCCACAAATCTTCCATCAGCGTATCTGTCACTCCGATAGAAAACTGGCCGCGACATACCGTTTTTTTCCCGGTTGATCGACGGTAATTTTCGACGTGCCTCCCTCCGCTCGGAGCAAACGCCGCTTGACTGAGACATCGCTGACGCGCGGAAATCCCACATTCCGTGTCAGACGCAACCGGTGGGGGAGTCAACAGGTTGATTGTAGGGCAACGCGCATGGTCTGACCCACATAATGCCGGTGGCTGGAGGGTCAGGACAGGACACCACCATTGACTCACCATTAACACCGGGGGCTTGACCCCTGCGTGAACTTTGGTGGTGCTGTTTCCGAGCCAAGTGCACGCAGCGCTAAGCAATTAACAGTGATTACCAATCAACCTACTTACCACACTGCGGCCCATGGCTACATAAATATTGGCCTTTAGGGTCTTGAAAATGCTAACTAACCGTCTTGCAACGGGTCAAACTCTTTAATTGAAGATAATTTGATTTGGTGATCATAATTTCAGTTAACACTGCATAGCAGGATTTATTTTAGTGACTAATTGACCACCAGAGGTCAAGGCTTCACGCCAGGATTGTTTTAATTCATATTTTGCAATACAGTAGGGCTCTCCTAACAAGCTAAGTAGGCCTCAAATACGCAGACAGTGTGATCCTTCTTCATCGACCGGTAATTTCTGCTATGTGTAAAATGCTGTTAGAACTCCCTCTATGGTCTTTTGAGAGAGACTAATAATCACTTATTCAAAAAGGATTCTCTTAAATGGCTTTCTGTGTATGTGCTCTGTTCTTTGAAATTAAAGGGCAAGAGGAAATGGAGTCCCAGTGTTGAAGTGAAGCCCTCTGGCTCGCCACAATAGAGACTTGTGTGTGCCTCTGCGTTATGTTGAAACACATGCTAGCTGTTTGGCTATGGTAATCATAAACATGAACTCTCAACTCGTGGTTGGTCATGCGGAAATATTTATATGTGACTTCACCACAATTTTTGGACATTCCACTGATTTTGTGTAATTAATTCGATTTTTCCCCCTCCTCTCGTACATATGTATTACATAAGAAAATAGGCTACTGAACAAGCATTTGGCAAATGTTTTCAAAAAAGTCTGGTTCTTAGAGGAGTACATTTTTTTTTTTTTCTTCTTTTTTTTCTGGTGGTGTCAGTTGAAGAGAACAGGTGCAGTAGGGAGCGATATGAACTTGAGACTGTGCCCAAACAGTTGGTC
Source organism: Aplochiton taeniatus (assembly GCA_017639675.1). Classification (NCBI taxonomy): domain Eukaryota; kingdom Metazoa; phylum Chordata; class Actinopteri; order Galaxiiformes; family Galaxiidae; genus Aplochiton; species Aplochiton taeniatus. The sequence continues at coordinate 12,504,511 of CM030187.1, forward strand.
GACCACATTATAGAACCTTATATGTGATCAGTCAAAACTGCCATTCACTAGGGAACAGAAATGTGGCAAATTGCAAGACCAGGCTAGACAGCTTGCTTCTCAACATATCTTAAACGTTTTTTTTTTAATTTGATTTAGACTGGGCTGCAATATGGAACATATATATGGCACTGGGTGTTGAATAAGGTTGTTTGGGAGGAGAAGTCTCAGGTAAAGCATTTCTGAACCATTTCTGCCATGGTGCATTTCGTACATATTCAGAAAACCTGGCAATCATCTCAGAAAATTGGGGTATTTTGTTGTTGGGTAGTATGTGTAAGAACATGCTGGCTCACTTAGTGTGTGTACAGGATGTGTGTGTGTCTGTGTGTGTGTGTGTGTGTGTGTGTCTGTGTATGTGCTTGTGGTGCCTATTTGAAGGGTGAGGTCTTAGCAAAGCACTTCACTGCCTTAGGGGTAATGGAAAAAAAGAGTGCAAGACACTGAGGTGATTTTAAAGCCCCATGTCCACTGAGAAAGATGCTGCAACAGCCAACATACACAGCCACACCGAGCATGTTTATGACATCAAAACGGCCGTAAACATAATCACAAAGCCTTGTGTACACCGTATATACAGTAATCATGAACACACAAGGAGTGGATGGAGGGGATATGAATGGAGGTATAGATGGGGAGATAACAGTCGTGGTGGAAGGGGTGTCAAATCGCAGGATAATGGCGGTGGGCAGAATTAGCTGGTTGGGGGAAAAGGGCATTCCACTTTTCCTCTTTTGTTGCCTGTCCGCTTTCACTTCACTTATTCCCTTCCCGCACAAATGAACTGAACTTTGGAGGACTCCAATAAACCCAATCTTGGTCCGTCACAGCACTACGAAAGAAACGGAAGTGTGTGTTTAGAGCCTGAAGGGAGGAAAAGAGGCTTGTAAAAAAAGAAAGACACAGGGTCACCCAGCCGCTAACCCACGTGTTTCGGACCATCATGCACTGCAGTTAATAGTTTCTGGTTTGACTTTAACAACCATGTGGTCTAGGGTTTCTCTCCCTATATATGTGTATGCTATGAAAGGGAGGCAAAGTGAGGAAACCAGTTATTTGACACGGCGGATTCGTTAAACCGCGTGGATAACACATCGCAGACATGGAAACACAGGCTTACGCACGCATGCGCACGCACGCACGCGCTCACTCACTCGCACGCCCTGAAGGTACAAGGTATTCTCTTTCCCACTCCCACTCCTACAGGTAAGAGAGAAGAGGGAGAACGTCGGTATGTGGATGTGTTCCAGATCAGCGAGGCGGGCTCTGCACCTCCTCATTAAAAGCCACATTGTCAAGAGTGCTCCGGTTACCGCTGTAGATATAGGGTCAACAGAAGGGACAGGCCCTCACCTGTTCATGGGTTTCAGGACGTGGTGCTTTGACGTGGTGCTATTCAATTCTGGTACAATTTGGTTGAACCACCCTCACCTCTCGTCCTCTCATTCACTGGTTAGATTAAAGGACATACTCAAGTACAACAGAGGCCCACTAATAAGAAGGTAGAACCCATAAAACCTCACCGCTCTTTCCCTCTCCCTTGCTCAGTTTGTTCCGGTTGCTCGCTCTCTCTCTCTTTCTCTCTCTCTCTATCTGTGTCTGCCTTTCTGTCTCTCTGTCTGTCTGTCTGTCTGTCTGTCTGTCTCTGTCTCTCTCTCTCTGTCTTTCTCTTTCTCTCTCTCTATCTGTGTCTGCCTCGCTCTTTCTCTCTCTCTCTCTCTCTGTCTGACTCTCTCCCTCTGTCTCGCTCTCTTTCTCTGGCTGTCTCCCACACACCCCCGCTGACAATACTTGTGTTATCAGCGTTACGAGCGTTACATAGCGCTGTGACCAAACTGACCCCACGTGCCATTTGGCAGAGCATCTTGTTGAACCTCTGCCAAGCCAGCCAAGGTTAGTAAGGAAGTGTGCCACGGCCTCTGACACACCTGGGTGTGTGTGTTTTGCATCGTGTGTGTGTGTGTGTGTGTGTGTGTGACTCTCAGGGCCAGTGTTAGTCTTATCGTGGAGCCCTGCAGCAGCAGCGCTGTGACTTTTCTGCTCATTCAGGAAAGGAGCTACAGTGTCGTGGTCACAGCCTGACCCGTGAGCACTATATTTAAACCCACTCCAGTCTATAGGCCCCTTGACCCCTGACCTCTCAGCTAGCGGAGCGCTATGTTCCGGCTCAGGCCTTTCCCCATTACCTCATAGCACCTCTTCGTCAGAATGCCTTCAACACATCCCCGACGCAAGAGAAGCATGCATGTGCGAGTGTGTGTCTGCGTGCATATCTAGAGTTGTGTGCGCTTGTTTGTGTGTAGGGGGTGGGGAGTGTGGGGGGTGCTGTGGGATTGGTGCCAGCGCCTGTATGTGCTTTCCCTAACCAAGTGTATGTTCCCTGTCGATCACTCTGAACTGTGCCGCAACGGCGCTATTAATAGAAGGTGCTCATAACGATGGAACAAACCTTGCTTAGCAGGTTTTGTTTGCAACACCTTTGCCAGGGCCTGAAGTTAACAGCTCATCGACAGGCAAAGCTAGGCTAGGCTATAAGCTAAGCTAACTGTGGTGTCCCACGACTTTGGAGGATACACGTTGCTCATCTAAGCTAACGCTTTTTCTATATATTATCTAAGCGTTGACGTGGCTAGGCTAGGTTAAGTTTAGGCTACGGCTAAGGATAGGCTAGGCTACGGCAAATTTCCCCCTCGTTACACACATATTTAGTTTCTCACGAAGCTGCTCTCAGGAAGCCGGGCTCACTATCAGAGCCCCGCTTATCCACTTATCCCTCCTCGTCGCCGCTCACCCCCGTCTGTTGGAGCCCCAGCGCGGCCAGGGTCGAGACTCGAGCGGGAAGCCCCAGGAAGGGGCGCTCTCGGTCGGATGACCAGCGAGGAAGGGGTGGCGCGTGGGGTCTCTTTTACAATTTTCTCCGTGGGAGATAGACGTCGACCCTTAGTGTAATTGCCCGCGTCTTTGAGCCGCCGAGTCATAGCGGGCCTTGAATGGAGGGTCACAGCGAACGCCGGTTCATTTGCCGCAGACTTCGCAAACGTATGGCTCGTGATGGCGAACGGCAATTTGAGCGGAGAGAACTCTCACAGCCCGGGACTGTGGTCCCGCTTTTCCACGGCAGTAGTCCCGCGTTCGCCCTCCCTGTAGTACGGACTCTGCTGCTCCTTTAGGTGGAAGGGCTGGGAGGCTTCCATGCCTGGAGACCCTGGTGGTCGGCGGGCTGCAGGCCTCACTCCACCCGTCCCCGTTTGCCACCGGAGAAGGCCAGACCTTTGGCTGACGTCCAGGCTCTTTTTACTGCCCAGTAATCCCTTTTTATCTGCTTGTTTTCTTCTCCCTCCTTCCTTCTTTCGACCCCCCCCCCCTCCCTCTCTCTCTCTCTCTCGCTCTCTCTCTCTCTCTCTCTCTCTCTCTCTCTCTCTCTCTCTCTCTCTCTCTCTCTCTCTCTCTCTCTCTCTCTCTCTCTCTCTTACTTTCTCTCACGGGCTGCCTCACGCTCTTTCGTGTTTTCCTTTTCGTTCTCGCGCCGTCTGTCTCGTCTGCTGCTCCAGGAAACTTTTTCTCCCTCTTATCTCTTATCCTCCCACTCCTCTAGACTCCTTTTGTCTCTCCTGCGTGGACACACGTACACACACACACACACACACACACTCTCACAGACCCATCCATAAAGTGCTCTAACCCCCTCCACCGTCTTTAGGTGAAGCTTCCAAAGGGCTTTCTGGTCTGCCGTCCTGCACACGGTGTTCCCTCCAGGGATTCTGGCTCATCCTTTTATCGCGAAGTATAGCTCCTTCAATTCACAGTGCTCACAATGCTCCCATGAGGAATTCTCTCATTCCCAGACTCTCTCCTCACCCCACGTTAAATGTGTCCTACCTAACACACACACACACACAAACACTCACACTCATACCCATACAGAAAGTGCTTTATCACACTGTATCCATTGCCATCTCCCTCCCTCCTCTGTCTTTTGGTGAAGTCTCCGATGGGCCTGCTGGCCTGCCGGCCGGCTCACTGTGTTCCCCACAGGAATGTTGGCTGGCGTTCAAGAATCCTAAATCAACCGCAGCCTGTGCTAGGCTCCGCCGCTGTCACCCACCCCACATGTCCACCTGGAGAGCGGGTGTATACGTGTGTGTGTGTGTGTGTGTGTGTGTGAGGGACCGAGGGAGGACTTGAGCTCTGGGGTGCCCTCAAAAATCCTGCTGTCCCAATCTGGTCCTTCACCTCTGACCTTTCTGTTGAACTGATGTCGATGTGTTACATAGCTTCTCCACTCCCTCTCTGGGTAAACCCCCCCCCCCCCCCCCGTTGCTGTCCGGTTGACGACACTGTTTATGGCTTAGCCTCCTAGCCTCCCTTCTCCTCCAAGGATGGCCCCTTTGCCCCCACCCCCCTCCCCCTTCCTTCTCTCCAACACCCCCGTCTATCCCTCTCTCTCTCTCACATGCTCTCTGTCTTTCTCTCTCACACTTTCTCTCTCTTTCTCTTGCCGTCTGTCTCTCTCTCACAAACTCTTTCTCGCTTCCCCTCTCTCTCTCTCTCTCTCTCTCTCTCTCTGTCTGTCTCTACTAACTGTCCCCTCCATCTATTCTTGTACTTGTGACCTCATTGTTGTACTTGTAGTTTATAGCGGACATGCGTCTGTTTTGTGCATGTGTGTTAGGGTTCACGTGTGGCCAGGACTCATAGCGAGGCTGGGTTTTGCGCTCGGAGCTCTTCCTCTACGCTGGCGACGTGCTATTACAAATCGTGTTTATGCATGCGTGTTTGTCTGGCACGTTTTCCCCCCTGTTCTCCGGTCAGCGTCTCCCAGCCTCTGGGCCTGTCACTGCGTCGTTCTCTGTCTTCTCTCTCGGAGATACTTGGCTGGGGGGGGGGGGGGGGAGGGGGCGGTGTGTGTGTGTGTGTGTGTGTGTGAGGGGGGGGGGGGGGGGGGGGGGGGGGAGCGGAGTGGAAAATGTTCTTATGCAGATGTTGATCAGCTCTCTTTGTCTGTTGTACGGTTGACTGCGCTCCTCCTTCTGCTCCTCTTCCTCCTCCTCCTCTTCCTCCTCCACCCCTGGCCCGTCTGCCTCTCCTTACATCCTCCACCTCTCCCAGACCTCTTTCATCTGATTCTTCCTCTTTTTTTCCCCTCCCTTTCCTTTTCTTTTGTATTCTCTTTGATTACCGTTGAGGTCGTCTTCTGGTTAGCCTTCTGTGTGGTTCTTTAGCAGTATGGGGGGGGGGGGGGGGGTTGTAATTACACTCATAAATGTGGGACATGTCAATTTGCAAGGTGTTAATTGATTGACACCGTTGAAATAGTACCACCACTATGATTCAGTGTGGCTTCAATGAAGTCCGGACTGCTTTAATATGTAATTGAACACTCCAGGGCTTGGAGTGGTTACGGGACTATGAGTAATCCAGGGTATATTGTGTGTGTGTGTGTGTGTGTGTGTGTGTGTGTGTGGCTGCACCCATCTGCCGACCAACTCTGCAGGTTAGTCCAGAGGCCCGCAAGGACTCGTAACTGCACGCATAAGTGTGTTGGAGTGTGTGTGGGTGGGTGAGGGTCATCTCTTGTGTGTGTGTGTTCGGGGGGGGGGGGCGGGGGGGGGGGGGGGGGGGTTTGGATGGGGTGCTGTCATCTCTTGTGTGTGTGTGTGTGTGTGTGCGTGCCTGTGATGCTCAGGCAGGCCTGCTGCACACTACAGTAATGATTTAGTGAGTTTGGCTAGCCACTACCGTACCACCCCCCCCCCCACACACACACACACACAAGAAAAAACAACAACAACTAAACTATTAGAGAAAAGCAGGAGCTTAGGATCACCATGTTTCCATAGGGACTGATTTAGGCCCGGAGTTGCGCATGGCTTTTTACGACTGTGCATAAAATCAGCTGCACATGGCTTTGGGTCACAAGTCATGAACGTTGTTGAGTTTGTACCATTGTTTTTATTTTACGGAGGATGTCACAAATCTTTGTAGATGGTGGTGACTTCATGTCCGGGGGAGAGGCTGGTTTTCACTCTCAACTGTTTTGAACCCCTTCCTAAAGTCCTCTTTGAAAATAACTACAGGGTGGGTTCAAAGTCGCCTGCTTGAAAATATCGTGGAAAAGCTAAGGGCTTTGAATGACCTCTCTTGAGTGTGCCAGCCGACTTGTAGTTAGGGTTTCGTTTTATGTTCACTGGTGCTTTGATACGTGGCAGCCTACATTAACATCCGTTGCATCAGACGGTAAATACTGGTTTGACGACTGCTTTATTTTGACAGCGTCGGCAGTGTCATTATGGACCATGTACACGATTGTATCACTCTCAAAGGCTTGTTTTAATGTCAGTCAACACGTGGCGGTGAACAGTTATTTTCTTCCGTCTCCAGGGAATGTCGTATCGACCTGATAACAGTCGTCCCTTTTCTCGTGAATGATGGATGCCTGTGTGCAACGAAAAGTCGTTTCGAATTCAGACATCACTCACGACGACCATCTCAGCGAGCGGTGTTCGAAGGACAAAACCCGAGGCTGGCTGTAACGCACGCTAAGAGCCATAGATTGACGAGGCCACGGGAACAAAACAAGAAGGAAACCAAGAGGATTGTCGGAGAGCTCAGGAGCGGTGTATCCACCTTTATCGTGGCTTCCGTCAGCTCATACCCCGCCGACCCTCCGATGACGGCGCCACGGGGGGCCAGTTGTTTCCCCGCAGGAGGCCCCTGCTAAATCGGGGCCTCTGTTTGTCGCTCCGCGGCGTCAGGAGCTCCAACGCAGGAGCTCAGCCGTGGCCTCGCGAACGACTCGAGGAGGACAGGGGTCCGGTTTGCGGTGAGCATGGCGGTTGTATTTTTGTGTGGCGATGGCAGCCATCTTGGATCATCCGGGAGTAGTTGTCTCATTTGGGGGTTGGGGTTGGGGGTGGGGGGGGGGGGTTTGAGTGGCCTTCTTAGGTGTGTTGCGGGGTGTGATAGGCATGTTGGCGTGTGGCCAGCGCTGGGAGTTTGACACCGGCTGTCACAGGATCCATTAGGCCTACACACTACAGCTGTAAAACTAGCCCCCAACCCCGCCCCACCCCCCACCCCACACACGCACACACATGCACACATACACATACACACACACACACACACACACACGTTCCTGACCCAGACAGAAACCGAGGCAGAAGGGAACCATGGTGTTTTGAGCTCCCACGACGTGAGCTGCATGCTGCTGA
>CM030187.1:12516763-12524263 GCA_017639675.1 Aplochiton taeniatus
AATCGGTAATCGATTAATCATCAATAACCCTGTGACCTGTATTAACCAAACCGAAAATAGAACTTTCCTACCCCTTTAAAAGGACCAACAGCATAAAGCAACTCTACTCCTTTTAGGGAGAAGTATGTTTTTAATATTTACAGAGCCTATGGGATTCTTAGATTCATCATGTCTGTTCTTCCAAGACACTCAGCACAAAGTGTTCCCAGCATATAAACCCTTTTTCCAATGGGAGCTGAGACACACACCCCCCTCTCTTCTCTTCTCTTCTCTTCTCTTCTCTTCTCTTCTCTTCTCTTCTCTTCTCTCTCTCTCTCTCTCTCTCTCTCTCTCTCTCTCTCTCTCTCTCTCTCCCCATCTGCCATGTGCACAATTACAGCATTTACACACAACAGCCCTATAGCTCTCCCTTCACCCCCCTCCCCCTTCTCCCTGCAATAGCTCTGAGGCCACTGGGGCAAAGTGCCGTTCGTGTTCGCTTGTTGACCAGCGATAAATCCTGAGTTTTGACAAGCCCCTCTGCATTGTCTTCTCGCTGGTAACTCGCCCCCCCCCCCCGACCCCTTGTCTCTCCCTGAACTGCCCAGCTGTGCGGCCCCTTGTCAGCATGTCCCCTCTCCCCCCATTGATCAACCCAACTCTCTCTCTCTCTCTCTCTCTCTCTCTCTCTCTCTTTCTCTCTCTCTCTCTCTCTCTCTCTCTCTCTCTCTCTCTCTCTTTAACTCTCTGTTTTGTCCACTCTTTCCCTCTATTGCTACATCTCTCATGTAAAATAATAATAATACAGATATATTTCTAGTTTCTCTCTCTCTCTCTCTCTCTCTCTCTCTGTTTCTCTTTCTTGCTTTGCATCTCGTCCCCCTCACTTTGAGTACCATTCATTGTAAGGCTGCCCGCTGTGTGAATCGAGTCTTTCTTTCTGCCGCCAAACAGATGCCCTTGGAACAACCCCATGAACATGTTGCTCACTGTGGAGCTGTGTGGAGCGATTCAGATGGGCCTCGGGCCATTTGGTGTTTAATGTCTGTGTAGGCATGACACTGTTGCCCTGTTTTTACACGGCTACCTAGAGAGACCTCTGCAGCAACGTACGCCACAGGAAGAACAAGAAACCATTTAGGAGAGGCATCAGCGTACATTTAGAATGTGATCAATGCCAGATTGTATTATTCCACAGTGGCATAGGGTTTTCCATGTCTCTAATATATGTTGGACGTGTATAATCCGTAACTTCACCAGTAACCGACATTGATAAGGTCAACGCTGAAAACGAATGACTGGCACCTACACGGTTGCACGTACGCCGTTCATTTCAGCGCGATAACCTCGAGGGGCCGTTGCTGTAAGGACGACCGCGCCCTGGGTCTCAACAGGACCACGAGGTTAGAAGCTCTCTCTCTGGGCTACGGTCGCCACAGCAAATGGACCCGAGTCCCAACAGACCTGTCCGTCCCTTGCCAGGGGCTTCTCCTGGACGACCTGCATACCCCCAATCGCCCCCCCCCCCCCCCCCCCCCCCCCCAGCGGCGCTGTGAGACACGTGGGACGGGCGGCCGAGCGGCAGCCAGTCGACGTACAGAAGGGGCCAGTGTCCCTGGCGGACAATGGATGCTTTTCCCGCCATCGCTCCCCTGCCTACGCTGGCCAAAGCCGGGAGCCGGGCGACCTCCAGGCTCATCCTCAGACAATGAAATATGTTTTCCCCATTCACAATCTCCGCGTGTGGAGCATTTATTAAGATAGAGAGAAGCGGCTTTATCTCTCGTGTGTGTCCCCCCCTCCTTCCCCCCATCCCCCCCACGCTTCAAGGCCACGGCATTAAAAGGGCGTACAAAGAGTTAACAGTGTTTGTGCTCCACGAGCTAAAGAGGTCACAGTCTAACGTTGTGTACACAAAGGGCTGGTGGAGAGGGAGGCTGTGGGTCCCGTGGGATTGTTCCCATGTTAACTCACCAAAGGCAATGGCGGGGATCTAACGAGAGTCCGGAGTCCCCCAGCGGATTATCTGGCGAACGCACGCCCACGGTCTAGCAGTCAAAGCTCCCATGATGCAACACGCTCTCACCAACCCCCAGCCCCCCCACCCCACCACCACCACCACCACCACCACCACCACCCCCCCTGGCTTCTTCTGGGTTCCTGAGCTTCAAAGTGAATATAAGATGAAATGCCAGCGCCATCACACACCTGATCTGACTCTTGAGAGATTCAGAATACAAAGGGTTTTTAAAGGAGTTGAACGTGGAATTAGCATGGTTGAAAGTGCTTCTGCGATCTTCACCATTGACTATTCGAAGTCTGCCGACTGAACTTGAAGTGGAGGCGTAGCCTGGGACCTTGGTTTCCCTGCAGACTTGACATGAACCCCCCCCCCTCCGTAGAGAATCTTTAAATGGCGTGGCTTCGTCTGCGAGCCCCCGGAGGAGGGCCTCAAAGGAGGCCAAACCGAGAGACAGGGATCTGATCTCTACCACCCGCCTATCCATCACAGGGCCCATGACAGCCCAGTGAATTTCCCCCAGCCCTCCTCCTAGGACATCAAAGCCTTCGCCTTGCCACTAGAGGGGGGTGGGGTGGGAGGTGGCGAGGCGGGGGGGGGGGCGTTGTGGTAGAGCGGGCCTGTTCGCAAGGGGGGTCAACGAAGGACCCCCCTTTTAAAGAGCCAGCGCAGATTTCTTTTTTCCGTTACCCAATCTGCTGCGACTTTCCTTAAAGGCGGTTTCTATGGTGAGTTTGTGTCTGCAGGGGTGCCACGTTTGACACAAAGCCCCCCCCCCCCCCCCCCGCATCCCTCACCCTCAACCTCTCCGGTTGCTCAGTAGAGAAAGCGCAGTTTTCCTCCAAAAGCTGTCTTGTAGCCCCAGGACCCTGTGTTAGAGCCAGGGATGTGGAAATGTTAAAAGGGCTGTTTGGCTGCCACTTGGGTTTGGCTTTTGATAGAATGTCCTGAGCGTTTAACCACAGCCAACGCTGGGAAAACAGAGGGTGGCATCCTGCCGCTCAAACTGATTGAAGGCTGAAGGCCCGAGCAGGCAGTATTTAGAATAACGTTAATAGTATTCTTTAGTATTTAATGAGAGCTTTTTTTTTTGCAGCCCACCATTGTTTAGGAGGAGGCAAGGCAATGCCCATAGAACCAGAAGGAGCGGAATGGACGCTTGACTTAAAATGGCCGACTCCATGCTGACCTAACTATTGGTACAAACACCAACGATTTTCGAGTTCTCAATTGCTCTTTTGTCAGGACCTCGAGGTTATCATAATTAGCTTTTTTTGCAGAACGTGAATAGATGTAATAGCATGTTCGATTTGTAATCATGCTCCTAAGTTTGCTGTGAGGATTTAGAGGCAAGCAATGTCCTTGTGTCCCTGAAGTCTGATATTGATCTTGAAAATCTCATAGTGTGATGAATGGGCATGGTGTTTAATGTTGACCTGCCCCCTCCCATGTTATTTGAATCATATTTAGGCTGAAATCTCCTTATATGCACTACAGGAAAAGGAACAGTTTGTGTTGTGGTGCTGGTCTGTTAAGCCAGATTGCAGTAGATCGCGTGGTTCATTTTGCTTATGGCGATCTTGGAGATTAGTCAGGTCAAATAAAAGATTTGTTCATTGAACCCGTGATAAATGGTCGTATTATGTCTTTACCAAAAGCCATGTTCTTTACTCACTCGGAAAACCAAGACAATATCCATTATTTCCTCTCATTATTGCAGGGTTGAAGTCCTATACTGGTACATTACTTTATGGCAAAACATAATTACAATATCAGACCATAGTTGGGTTGAATACAACATACACATAGCAACAAAATCTAACAAAAACAAAGGTGAAAATCTACACATTTTCTTTTGGTCATCTATGCCTTTACACCAAACATTACACAGTCTGCTGTTGTTTAAATATAAACTTATTTTCATAACTCACCTATCTTCCTTCATATTGTTCATCATATCACTGGCACTGCCCCCCCCCCCCCCCCCCCCCCCCATCCACTGAATAATACATGCACATAATGCATATACATTAAACATATACATTATACATACTGTACATGTGTTTGATCTTACATTTGTTCTTGTTTGGCTCGCCGTAATTGTGTATGCGGACAGCCATGTCAAACGTGGCCATCTACACTGGTTTTACTTTCCTAGAGGGTACATTTCCGCAAGATTCGTTGTCGGAGGATGGAAGCGTATACTGACACGGAAGGAAGTCCCTCGTTTGGGGCTAAGATACAGGAAAAGGACCGCCATTGTGGGAAAAGGCATGCAGGAAGTGTGACCCCTGTTTGGGGATAGTTGATGGCTGTGCCCCCACATAGCCTTAGCAGGGCATAGCATATATGTTCTAGGCTAGCAGAAGGATCAGGACACATATATAGGACCTGGCTGCGGGGGCAGGAATAGCACAAGCATGTGATCGCTTTCCACACTCCCTGCCAAAAAATTCAAACTCGGCAGAGAGGCACACATGTGCAGGCATGTACGCCACGAACTCACAGGGAACTGGGGACAGGGAACACTACAGAACCATACAGTTTGCTTAGAAGGAACCCAACAAATAAAAGCTTGGACACTCACACACGCACGCACACACGCACGCACACGCACACGCACACGCACACACACACACACACATCACACACACACACACACACACACACATCACACACACACACACACACACACACACACACACATCACACACCTGCACACAAACATCCTCGCTGAAATGTAGTCAACGCCTGATTTACACCCAACGCTAAAGCCGTGTTCAATGTCCCAACATTTTTCCGGAACGGGAGGCACATGCCTGGATTCCCGGGAGTTCGAAAGTGCGCCTAGCGCAGCGGAGTTGGCAGCCTCCCGGCTGCAGGAATATCAGGGAGCAAAGACTCGCTCGGAAATAAGCCGCGGCCTCCACCTCCCAGCCACGCCGCCGCGGATGTGGATGGGCGGGCACGGCGCCCCGCAACAATAAAGGATGGCCGCTCCCTAACAACGACATCGAAACAACTGCAGGAAGGATCGCATTAGGGATATGACAGGCTAATGACTCGTATCATTAATAATGAGCCTGTCGCTGGCTGGCTGGTCGCCAGTCTGCTATCTGCCCAGAAACATTGCACGCCGCGGCAGCTTGGTGTCCGCGCCACGGGGATAAGGAGTCGTTTGTACACTGTGTCCTCCCCTTATCTTCCCTGGTGGCCTTTCTGTCTCTTTATCTCCCTCTATTGATTCTTCTTCTCGGCGATATCCTCCTCAGCGAGTCCGTTCCGTCCTGGGTAGGTGAGGCGTCATGTGACTGCTGCACTCACGCACTTCCTTTCTGAAGTTGTCAGGCCCAAGCCCCACGGCGGCCGCTCTTAACTTTTCCCCCCTCACATCTCTTTCGTACACATTGCCTCGCGGTGGACGAGCTATTGAGCTAATTAACGGTTAGCCAGACAAATGACTCTGGAACAAAAGGAGCCATTCATGGTTCCTGCGTTGAGTGCAGCCATGTTGGCAGTGGTTAGACTCGAGAGGACTAAGGCAGGAAGGCCGAAAGCTCAATTTACCCCAAAAGCTGCCACCCTAGTCCTCCAACTTGACCTGACTCCCCCCCCCCCCCCACCCACCCCTTTCTGTACTTTGAGAGCTACCGAGGGGTAGCAGTTGGGTCGCTGGCATTTGGTTTCAGTGAGGGGGGTGGGGGGGTCAAAGTGGTGACCCCCCGGCACGGCCTCAACGTGTGTTCCCGGACCTAATGGGCCCGTGTCCCACCTGAGCCTCCACCCCCCTCCCTGCCTGCAAGGTCACAGGTCGGGGAGAGTGAACACTGCAGATGACCTTTGACCCAGCCCAATCAGACTTAAATTAGGCATGTCGAGAGGCATTTCCCCCCAGCCCTGCGCCCCACAACACCCTGTCTCCTCTTTCTCTCCAAAAGAGAAAGCTTGCAGTCTCCCAACTGTGTTTACTCGAGGTCCTGAAGAAGGGATTTCCCCTCTTTTTTTTCACTCAGAGCAGCAGCTTGACCATCCTTCCTCTCTGACACATGCATAAAGAAAGACGCACACGCACACACACACTCTCGGCGCTTCCCTTGCGATGGCACTCGTAACGACGTTAGCAGCTCCCTTCTTCCCCCCCGTGCGCATCTGCTCTCCCTGTGCTCCTCACAGGAAGTGAGGAAGAAGAAGAAGAAGCAGAAAAAAACTGCAGCCTTTAATTCTGTTATCTAATGAAGAGCCAAACCACATCAGGATGTCAAAGCTGGGCTCTGCAAGAGCATGGGGGCTTTGCTCACTATTTTGTTCTTCTCCCTCACCAGAGCTGTCTACATGATGAGATTACCACATGGGTAAGATCCCAGGCCTCGCTCGTTAGCTCCTTCGCCGTCCCGCCGGCTAGCTACCGGCTAACGTGGCCCCACAGTCCACTATGAAGTCCCACTATGTCTACAACCTGAAACCATTGTCACTCTGCTAGCGGCCGGGGCCTAGCATCCGTGTGATTAACACGCTGCGAAAGGCATTCGTCACGCCTGCTATCTCTGGCAACAGGTTGGGGAACTTCAGAGGCCAGCCCCACAGGTGGTAGCACGACGGCATGCTAATACCTTTTGCCCGGCGAGCCGAGGCTCAAAACACTGACATTCAAACCCCACGCGCTGACGTCTGTATTCAGGAAATGAGCTTTAATGTCGGTGGCAAACGCTGTCTGCCTGGTAAACAGCTTGTTGCCGCACAAGGCGACAGACTCGTTTTTCCTTGGCGGCATGGAGGGAGGGAGGGAGGGAGAGAGGGAGGGAGGGAGGGAGAGAGGGAGGGAGGGAGGGAGGGAGATCCGGTGAGACGAGGGAGCCCGGGAGGGAGGGGGGGGAGGAGAAAGAGGAAGGAAGGAGGGAGGCTTTAATGGCGGAGGGGCCAGGAGAGAAAGGCGAGGGAGAAGAAGGTGAAAGGGCGCATTAGGAGGAAAGGAGGGACTAGTGAGAGAGGGGACGGGGGAGGCTTTTGTTTGTTTTCCATATGTCCCCCCCCCCACACACACACATACACAAACACACACACACTCACTCACACGCACACACACACACACTCACTCACTCACACACACACTCACTCACTCACACACACACACACACACACACACTCACTCACACGCACACACACACACACTCACTCACTCACACACACACTCACTCACTCACACACACACTCACTCACTCACACACACACTCACTCACACGCACACACACTCGTTCTCCCTCCACCCCTCCCCGCCCACCTTCAGGAGCGGCCCTGCTCTGAACAATCTTGTGTTTATTTCTAACAGGGTGGAGGCCTCTGCTCCTGAACAACACAACGGAGGGCCTTGCTGGGGAAATCGTTGACCACACCATAGGACACGGGTAGGTGATGCTGCCATGCTCTCTCTCTCTCTCTCTCTCTCTCTCTCTCTTCTCTCTCTCTCTCTTCTCTCTCTCTCTCTCTCTCTCTCTTCTCTCTCT
>CM030187.1:12529263-12554263 GCA_017639675.1 Aplochiton taeniatus
GAGACTAACAGAGAGCAGAGGGGGGGGGGAGACGCTGGCCTTCCCCTCACACGCTCTATATAAAAGGCTTTCCTTTATTTATTCTCTCTCCCTCTCTCTCTCTCTCTCTCTCTCTCTCTCTCTCTCTCTCTCTCTCTCTCTCTCTCTCTCTCTCTCTCTCTCTCTCACACACACACACACACACAGATCATCTCTACTTCAGTTATTTCGCTGTCCCACCTGAACACACCGCCACACTTCTCCAAATCCCCTCCCCGCGGTGTGATGGATCCTCCGCTATTGATCTCTTTTAACAAGCGGGGTTTCGTTAGTTCGCTCCGGGAGGGAGGTCTGCGCGCCGCCTATCCTGCCCGCCTGTCAGCGGTGCGGTACGGGGGAAGACTCCCGGGGGCTCGACTATACCAAGGCCGAGACGGAGGAGCTGCCGGATTCTCTCCCCGTAGCGTCGACTTTGTTAGCTTTGTTAGCTTTGTTAGCTTTACGAACGCCATGTCTCTGATCGATGCGGTGCCGTCACAAACGGAAACACAAAAGGGAAAACACTTGCGTGGTACACGCCGTCTCGCGCGCGCGCGCACTCACACGCGCACGCACACACACACACACACAGACACACACACACACACACAGACACACACACACACACACCACACACACACACACACACACAGCCACACACACACTTTATCTATTAGGCTTCCTGGTCATAGAGTGCTCAACCAATTTAGCTTCAGCAGATATTTCTGGACCTATGTGACAGGGAGCCAGGTGATTTCTGTGTTTCTTCCATCGCCTCAGCCACGCTGTGTATCTGAGTGTGTATGCATCGAGGGGTAGGTCTTTAAATGCATAGCATTTAGTTTGCATCTGTGTTGGTCAAGCTTCTAAGCAAAATACCTGTTTTCTTGATCTCTACACTGGCATTCAAATATATGCGCACAATTTCAATGGCACACGCACGCGCACACTTTAGAGAACACGGTGTAAGAACTCTCCCAGCCACACCCCTCCCTCTCTTCCCCTTTTGCATGCCCACGCCAAACACTCACTTGGCTGCTAAATAATGGCAGCCCAAAGCCACCAAATCCACCAGCTCAGTAACATCTCTCTCTCTTGCTGTCTCTCACGCACACGTACATTCCGGTACTGTCGCACACAGTAAAAAAAAAAAAAAAAACGCGCGCACACACACGTTCACATCCATTATAGCCCGGGAGGCACATGGCGCCTCTAACCGCACACACACACACACACACCCCTCCCTCCCGTGCGGACACACACACAAACACAGTGAGGCAAACACTGGGAACAGTACAGGCCGTACAGTACTGTCTCTGCACACGCCCACTTTCCCAGTCTTAGCCTCTGGGCTTGTTGAGCAATGGGGAAGGAGGGGAGGGGAGGGGAGGGGAGAGAGAGAGAGAGAGAGAGAGAGAGAGAGAGAGAGAGAGAGAGAGAGAGAGAGAGAGAGAGAGAGAGAGAGAGAGAGAGAGAGAGAGAGAGAGAGAGAGAGAGAGAGAGAGAGAGAGAGAGAGAGAGAGAGAGAGAGAGAGAGAGAGAGAGAGAGAGAGAGAGAGAGAGGTGGGCAGAAAGAGGGTGAGAGACACACACACACAGTAAAGCCCTGTGTGTACTTGCAGTAGAGTACACATTAATCTCTATCTCGCTCCCTCTGTCAGCTAGTCTTGTGTGCTAACGTGAAAGCTAGCTCCCCAACTCCCTGTTATCTTACACTTTGTATGGTAGCCAGCTAGCCCTCCTACTCTCTATAAGTTAACACCTTGTGTGCTAGCCAGCTAGCCCTCCTACTCTCTATAAGTTAACACCTTGCGTGCTAGCCAGTTAGCTCTCCCACTCTCTTTAGGTTAACAACTTGCATTAACAACAAACTCTCTGTAAGTTAAGACCTTGCATGCTACCCAGTTAACTCCCCTACTCTCTGTGAATGAACACATTGCATGCCAGCCAAGGGATCCCACTCCTTATAGGTTAACACCAATGCATACTAGCCACCTAGCCCTCCCACTCTTTATAGATGAACACCTTGTGTGCTAGCCAGCCCCCCCTCCCCCCCCAAGTCTGTAGGTCAACACCTTGTGTGCTAGCCAGCGAGCCCTCCCACTCTATAGGTTAACTCCTTGTGTGCTAGTCAGCTAGCCCTCCCACTCTCTGGTGTGCTAGCCAGCTAGCCCTCCCACTCTCTAAAGGTCAACACCTTGTGTGCTAGCCAGCTAGCCCTCCCACTCTATAGGTTAACTCCTTGTGTGCTAGCCAGCTAGCTCTCCCACTCTCTGGTGTGCTAGCCAGCTAGCCCTCCCACTCTCTAAAGGTCAACACTTTGTTTGCTCGCCAGCTAGCCCTCCCAGTCTATAGGTCAACACCTGGTGTGCTAGCCAGCTAGCTTGCCCACTCCCTGCTCACGGCTCATTGAGCGATAGGCCCCTGACTGTGCGATATGCCACTGACATAAGAAATGGTTTCCTGGTAAACAGTCCGGGACAGAGGGGGATAGAGTCAGCTCTATGCAATCATGCCAGGTCGCTTTTATACGCTGACAATACACACACACACGCATGCGCATGCGCATGCGCACAGACACACACACACACACACACACACACACACACACACTCACGCACAGCCTTCAGCCTGAGTAAGCAACTTTCGTCTGACTCTCTCATTGAGTTAATTGAATGCGTTAAGAAGGCAAAAGTGTACACACTGCCACTTACAGGATGCACTTTACTTCTGGCAACTGTGTGCGTGCGTGTGTGTGTGTGTGTGTGTGTGTGTGTGTGTGTGTGTGTGTGTGTGTGTGTGAGTTGAATATGTGGGGTCAGGGGAGAATGTGCTTCTACTCACTTATTCATGCATGCATATGTTTGTGTCTATGGTTGAATGTGTGTGTGTGTGTGTGTGTGTGTGTGTGTGTGTGTGTGTGTGTGTGTGTGTGTGTGTGTGTGTGTGTTTTATTTCCGACCAGCCCTCACACACGTGTGCGTAGGTACGTGTCGGTTTATTTGGAGAGCCACACACAAGCGGGGCCCTATTTTGCTGTGGCTGACCCTAACCCATTGGTTTCACTGCAGGGTTTTGATCCGTGTTTTGGTATTCCCCCCCCCCAACACCCACCCGATACTTATTTTGGACCTATTTTATCTGTGTTCACAGTCGGGTTAGCAGTAATGACCTGTGCTCCCCGCCACTAAGGGGCCCGCTAATCAATCCACTCGCTGGCCGTGGGTCAACACAGTGCTGGCTGGGTGGCGAGGAGGAGGAGGAGGAGGAGGAGGAGGAGGAGGAGGAGGAGGGGGTCGTCCAGCACAGAAATGACAGGAGCGCACACTGTACTGCACAGTGAGGCCACAGTGAAGATGGCATGAAAACAGGCTTGTTAGGAGCGCCGCACGGCACAGCCCCATTACCTCACGGCGCGCGGGCTGACGAGGACACAGCGGAACTGAAAATGGGACGGAACAGACGGTTCCATTCACCTCCACCGTGGCCACAGTTTGCGGCTTTTCCCTCTCGGCCACCCAAACAAACCACGGGCGTAACGGGAAACGGGAGTCGTTTACGTCGTCACCCGGGGGGCTCACCGCCGCGGCCATCTCGGGGGGGGGGGGGGGGGGGGGGGGGGGGGGGGGGGGGGGGGGCTACGCACGGCGGTAACGGGACGGCCGGGTAAAGACTGAGGGAGCTGTTCTGCACTGCACAGACGGCCCTGTGTGTCCGCGGACCGGCGCGCGGTGTCGGTTTCGTGCTATGACAGGGGGGATCCATCACGGACGGCTTCGCTGAAGCGGCAGGCGCGGGGCCGGCGGAACGGGAGCGGCGGGAGGAACCGGCGCGGCCGCGGCGGGAGCAGGTCACGTGCGAGTGCGAGGCTTCTTTTCCTGCCGCTTTGTTTGCGCCGGGAAGGTGCGGCGCCATTGTCGGCTTAATGAGAGAGACATTGATCTCTTTGTCTACGTAAGGGAACGGATAAATAAGAAAGAAAAGAAATCTGCTTCGTCCCACTCCTAACCGCCCCCCAACCCCCTCCCTCATGCGCTGATTAGCGGGAAAGCTAATCACTGTTTTCCTTCCCATCGCCCCTCCCATGCCACCCTCTCTCTCTCTCTCTCTCTCTCTCTCTCTCTCTCTCTCTCTCTCTCTCACACTCTCTCTCTCTCTCTCTCTCTCTCTCTCGCTCTCTCTCTCTCTCTCTTTCTCTCTCTCTGTCTCTCGCTGTCTCCGCTCCACTCTTCCTCACAGGCCCACTGCCATCTCACTCCATCAAGGAAAACACTGCTTCCCTGCTTCAGAAAGACTGTTTATTGAGAAACCCAGACCTGGAAAGGACCCAAAAACAGCTTCTCCATGTGTTTGTTTGTGTGTGTGTGTGTGTGTGTGTGTGTGTGTGTGTGTGGTTGTGTTTGTGTCCACCTATGTGTACGTGTGATTTGCCTGTAAGCGTGAGTGTGTGAGTCTGCGTCTTTGCTTGTGTTTCTACCCTATTTACGGCCTGTGAGCACATCAAATATGACAGATTCTAAATATTCACACTCGCTCTTTTAATACCAGAATGGTGTCGGCCTACCGTCGAGGAAAAGTGTATAAGACCCCTACTCGGAGGGAATATAATGGAGGGCTTGTGTAGCTGCCAGAACCGGTTGTGGTTTTCTCTCCTCCTGCCACAGGGCTGACAGAGAGAGGGGGAGAGAGACATAACAAGAGAAAAAGAAAAAGAGAGACAAAATCGAAGAGAGACACAGAAAGAGAGAAAGTGAGAAATACAGAGGGGCGGGAAGGAGAAATAGAGCAGAGCTACAATCTTTTTTTTTTTTTGACGCGTCTGCACTTTCCCTTTGGATGGCGAGGGTGGTGTGTGTGTGTGTGTGTGTGTGTGTGTGTGTGTGTGTGAGTGCCCTCAGTGAACTGTAGTGTGTATCTCGAGATGTTTACGTTGCCCACAGATGTCCTTATCTGTCCATCAGGATCCACAGCATGTTGGCCAGGGCCCTGTGTGTGTGTGTGTGTGTGTGTGTGTGTGTGTGTGTGTGTGTGTGTGTGTGTGTGTGCGCGCGCGTGTGTGTGTGTGTGTGTGGGGGTTGGGGGGGGTCGTTTCACCTGGCCTGGCGACTGGCAATGACCTCACCGTGGCCCATGCTGGGAGCGGTTATTAGATTTAGGGTGAGCTGCGCTGATCAAACAGCCTCGCGTGGATATGGCCCCCGTAACCTGGCCATTCTCGCATCACACAGCTACTAAAAGTCAGAGGGGGAACGTGGGACGTTGACAGTGATGAGGTATAAAACCTGCGCCGTGAGGTATAAAACCTGCGCCCCCATGTATAAAACATGGCCCTCTCGGGAGTTTTATCCCGCTCGGTGGCTCTGTGTTTTCTGCTGTGCCGAGATCCCGGGCCCTTTTTTTTTTGAGCATACAGGAAACCGTGTGTTCTTTGTAGCAATTAGAATGCGGGCAGATCAATTTACGTAGCCATTCTCGAGTCCATACCGCTCTGCAACGCTTCCTTCAAGACAGAAAGAGATGGAGAAAACAAATCTATATTTCCCCACCCAAGTCGGTAGACGGGAAGTTCCATGGCTGGGACATTGTGTGCTGACGGATATAATATCCAGAAGAGCTTATCTGGGATCAGCCCGTACACTCACACTCCAGCGTGATCTCCCCACAGTGGCGGAACATTAAACAGACCCTAAGCCTGTTCCTTGGGCGGGTTTATTCTTTCGGGTCCGCGGCTGGTTTCCGCCGGCCTTAGATCCTCCGGCACGGCCCGTGGAGGCTGAAGGAGTTCCACCACGCCGTCTCGGCCCCGTCTGTCTGTTTGAACAGCTAATTAGAGACACACACACTCTCTGAATTACACACACACACACACACACACACACACACACACACACACACACATCCACAAAGGCACAGACGCACACACAAAGGCACACACACACACATGAATATACACACACACTCACTCACTCACTCACACACACACACACACACACACACACACACACACACACACACACACACAGACAGATCTCCCCAGAGAGCAGTTTCACGCTGAGCACCACGAGGCTATTGCTGTCTTTTTACTGGCGCTTTCTCTTTTCATGCTGTCTCTGCCTATACGTCGCTCTTTATCTTTCCCTCCCTTCTTTTTCTGCTCTCTCTCTCTCTCCCAACCTCTTCTTTCTTTTTCTGCTCTCTCTCTCTCTCTTTCTCTCTCTCTCTCTCTCTCAACCCCTTCTTTCTTTTTTTGCTCTCTCTCTCTCTCTCTCTCTCTCTCTCTCTCTCTCTTTCTTTCTGTCTCTCAGATTTTCTCTCTCGCTCTCGTGACTCCCTCTTTCTTCCCCCCCCCCCACATGCCGTATTCATTGCGTTTCACACGTACTGTGTTCTTGTTGGTCCTCACTTTCCATCCATCCATCCATCCATCCATCCATCCATCCATCCATCCATCCATCCATCTTCCCCTCTCTCATCTAAAATGTCTCCTATGCCCTCTGGCTGTCTTCCAGATTCAACCCTCTCAGTCTTCCATGATCCCTCTTCCATTTGAACCCTTGTCAATCCATCTCCAACTCTCTTATCTGCTACTCCGTCTACATCTTTCCTCCCCTCACGTCTGTCCTCTCTCCTTCTCTCTTCTCCCTCTCTATCTCTCTCTCTCGCCATCTATCTGTCTCTCGCTCTCCTTCACTTCTCCTCGTTGCTATGAGGAGTGAAGAAAAAAAATCTCTCCCCCCACCGGCGGTTGACCATAATCAATGTGCGCCCCGGTACAGTTAGCTACTGGCCGGCTAGCCGGCTGGCTGGCTGGCTGGCTGGCTGGCTGGCTGGCTGGCTGGCTGGCTGGGTGGTGTTACGCCCTATACGGTCCCCTTAACCCCGGGGAAACAGATTACCGCCTGTGTACAGAACCACTTCCTGTTGGGAAAGATTAAGCTCATTACATGGTGGCAGGGCTGAAAGTCCTCTCAGTGCTTTGGAGCCTTACACTCTAACCCATAGCTAACAGGGCTAAAACGCTATCAACAAGTCCCTTCCTTAGTGAATTCCCCAGCTTCGCTCTGCTGAAAAGGGCGGCCGGAGCGACTCTCTCCGAACGGGAAAACCCTTAGCCCGGGCTCACATATTGTAGATTTCCTCCTTTCACAGGGTCAGTTTTTTCCCTGGACTTAAGTTCGTTGACAGCTCTGCTCTGCCTTCTTTACAAACGGCTGCTGCAGAACTATTACGGTCCCGGGCCGGTCAGATTAAGTAGGAGGGAGGTGGAATTCCCCCTGCAGGCGGAGCGCTGCGGCTCCCCCTTAGACGTGGCTTTATGTTTCCGACGGTTAATTCCTTCACGTAGAACAGTCTAGTGAGCAGAATGGAGCACAACCCCAGAAAAACCACAATCTGAGCAGACTGCTAATCTTAAAGGATCTCATAGTCCCACACACACACACACACACACACACACACACACACACACGCACGCACACACACCTACTCACTCACACACACACACCCACCCCCCCCCCCACACACACACACACACACCTACTCACTCACACACAGACACCCACACACGCACACACACACACACGCGCACACGCACACACACTTACACACAGACACTCTCACACAAGTAGACTCACACAGACACACGCGCACACACGCACATACCCCAGACGAATAAAGTTTGTCGTGCACAGATGGAAAGCTCTTGCAGGTGGTTTTTAATGAAATGAATAACAGGATGGGTCTTAAACGATGGATTTTTGGAGAAAAAAAAGCCTCAGAATATTGCTTAAGGTATAAATAGCAACCACTTTGTCCTTTAAGAAATCACGAAATTCCCTTTGTTCAATGTTTACATGCATTTCAATGCTGGTGTATAAATGAAGTGCATTACATAGTGTGCTATCATTTGTGGTGTAGGAGTATTATATGGTCTCCCATTTTATAATATTTTTTTGTTTACTTTTTGATTGGTGTCCTAGAGATTTCCTTGATTTCCATCATTAGCTGAATGTGTGGGAGTGAGTGGGCTTCACGGGATGCCATGTCATTGAACAGTAACGCACTCGCAGGCCATCGATGGAAGGAACACACGCTGACTGTTCCTAACTTTAGCCTCGAGGTCACGTGTGTGTTCCTTTGTGTGTTCCTTTGTGTGTGTGTAAGTGCCCCTGGGGAGTAAACGGTGCCAGCCCAGCAGTCTCACCCTGCCTTTAAGCGTGGGTGTGTCCGGGCCTCGCACCTCCTTCTTAGCCAATCAGAACAAGCCGTCTCCGGGACGAAGACGCGTCCTGAGTAACAGAGGCATCTTGAACGGTCGCTCTTCAATGTCCCGATTCCCATCTCGCTGCGATTAGGATCCGTTCTGTTTTCCTCCACGGCTACGCGTTACGCTGTCACGATGTAACCTATAGTGCTGCTCATGCTGGATGGCCCTCATGCCTCCCAGATGGTATAGTAGTGGAGGGTGTGGGAGAGGATGTGTTAGGAGCGACTGCGTTCAATCACATGCGTGCTGCACACTCGCAGACACGCACGCACACACACACACACACAGACACACACCCACACACACACACACACACACACACACGCACACACACCTACTGTACAGATGATATCTCACATCTATTAAAAAATACTCAGGCTCACACACTCTCAATCGCTCTTTCTCTCACACACACAGATACACACACACACACACACACACACACACACACACACACACAGCTTTGTTCTGACTTCCCAAAGGCAGGTGGTGAGTAATATCAGGTCTCAGCTACCAGAGACTCATTGTCAGACCAAGCGATGACAGACTCCATTCACCTGCTCACTGTGTTTTCCTCAGAGAATACCCTCCAACACATGCTTCATTGTCCCCCAATGGATAATCCAGGATGTAAGCTGTCCAGTCACGCACGCACGCACACACACACACACACACACACACACACACACACACACACACACACACACACACACACACACACACACACACACACTCACACTTGATTCAGCAAGGTGGTTGTGGGAAGACACCTCTAAACTATCGAATGACATGATCGGGTTATACAGCGAAGACCCCGTTTCAAACATTTCTGTATTGGGCTGTTCGGAAGACGTTGTCCGTTTGAGTACACAGCCAATGACTCAATGGCAGTAAGTCCACCCGAGCAACTGGAGCATTGAAGGCTGGCGAATAATGGACTCATTAGGAAATCGACTTGGTTTTTCACTCCCTCCTGGAGTGAGTGAGAGACAGATGACTGTGATGACTTCCTGCCCTTCTGATCCATTAATCCTATCTTCCCGCACTAATTAGCCAGCACTATATAAAGCATAACACAGTCAACGTTTCTCAGTGGAAGTGGCGTCTGATCGATGGCCTGATGAGATTTGACACAGAAAGAGAGAGAGAGAGAGAGAGAGAGACGGTTCTTTTTTCACCTCGGGGTGTCCGAGTCAGTGTGCTCGCCCCGTGATCACCTTTTGACGGCAGCGGGGTCTTGCTGGCCTGGCACAGAAGGCCGTGTTTGTGCTCTGTGGCATGTGCGTTTGTCGGTGTGTGTGTTTGTGTGTGTGTGTGTGTGTGTTTGTGTATGACAGTGTATCCGTGTGTGGGTGTGCACCTGCAGGTGCGTTCAGGTGGGTTACACTGTTTGTATGTCTCGGTGTGTTGTGTGCGTGCGTGTGCGTGTGTGTGTGTGCGTGCGTGTGCGCGCGTGTGTGTGTGTGTGTGTGTGTGTGTGTGTGTGTGTGTGCGCGCGCATCCGCCCGTGGCAAGCGGGGACTTAACAGCAGGCTTGGCATGGATCATCCTCTCATCAGAGCCTTGCCTTGCAGAGGGGCCACTTTGCTAATCAGGTCTTTGCTCAGCTTGGGCTTTGCAGGCAGGCACAATGACTCTTTTTCTCCGGCGCTCGGCACTGGTGGGTCGGCCTGGCCTGTCCCGCTTGTCCTGGAGGGCCTGTCGGAGCGTACACCTTTGTGAGGGGATGGAGAGTGTAGGGGTTGAGGGCCCAGTACATTTCCCTGGGTTTTGTGTGTGTGTGTGTGTGTTTGTGTCTGTTTTGTGTATGTGTGTTGTGTGTGTTTTGTGTATGTTTTGTGTGTGTGATGTGTGTGTGTGTGTGTTTTGTGTCTGTTTTGTGTGTGAGAGTCTGTGTTGCAAGATGGTGCCGTGTGACCCAGAGCGAAAGCGTGCAAGCGGGCACTGCCCCTTGCACGCTTCCAAACCCTCCAAACCGGGTTTCATCCACCAGCAAGAACCCTGCCCTCTCGCCAACTAGCATCCCAAACTGCGTTGAGTACAAACAACCTCCGATGAGGTCGCTGCGCCCCGGACATGGTGGCACGAGATTGACGCCAGCACCAGCTATCAGCGCAAGTCAAATTCATTTGCCGGCGTGTAGTTGTGTGTTCCCGTGTGCGTTCAGCCAAACGGGGAGCAGGCCAGTTAATGGAGATAACCCAGGGGGCTTTGGCTAATGACATAGGTAATTACATGGCCTCGGCGATGTGATTAGCTTTAGCATGACGACGTAGGTCGGAGAGGGGACATGAGCGCGCACCCGCGTTTAACCGCACGGGAGGCAGGACACACACGCACACACAGGACACACACACACACACAGGACACACACACACACACAGGACACACACACACAC
Source organism: Aplochiton taeniatus (assembly GCA_017639675.1). Lineage (NCBI taxonomy): Eukaryota > Metazoa > Chordata > Actinopteri > Galaxiiformes > Galaxiidae > Aplochiton > Aplochiton taeniatus. The sequence goes on from CM030187.1 coordinate 12,539,947, forward strand.
ACAGGACACACACACACACAGGACACACACACACAGAGCACCGCCATTCCTGGCGGACGGAAAGTGAGGGAAAAGTGGCCCGATGTGCCCTCTCGATTCCCAGAGGTATCCTATTGCGCTAATGATCCCATCCACTGCTAGCAGCGTGCGCTTGGCTCGGCTAGCGTAGCGGCTAACAGCTGCCGTCTCCAAGCCCTGTGGGCGACCTGTGCCACACGAGGTGGATGCCATGGACGGCTTCCACCTATTAGGCGGTACAAGACGAGCCAAACCCAGAAGATATGAGTCAGCAGGCCAGGGGTCACCTGAGTCAGAGCTTCCTCTCCCACTTTCCTTTCCCGGGTTGGAAACAGTGAGAAACGAAAAAGAAAAAAAAAAGACTCTGCCTTTGAGTTATTTCCACAGCTACCCTGATTAGGAGACAACCTGGCAACCTGTAGAGGTACTTTGCTGGGACTGTTAGCTTCATGCTGCCCTCAGATGTCAAGGGATACGACTGTGTATACACAACAATCAAGCCAGAGAGATTGTGCCCAACGCAGAATGGAATATGATTATTATAAAAATGTCTTCCTAACAATAGGATTATAAGGTGTGAACATGGCAACCGGATACCTCACAAGCGGTAGCTTTTTTTCATTCATAGTTTAAGGTTACAGTCCATTGACTCCATTTAAATCTGGCTGATTATGGCTGTTAATGGCGGGTGGTTTCAATGCTAAGCCGATAAAGTTATTCATGGCAGAATGGCAAAAAAATATAAACGCTAGCTCGCAAACAATGCATTGGTTGTTCAAAACACGCTAAATATTTGATCAAAGAGTACCACTTTAAACCCTAAGCAGAGGTACAGCCTCCACAGGCCTTGAGAACATTTATGCGTGGAATAATATCAAATTCTTAGCTTTGCCATTTGTTCATTTATTCATGCAAGGCTTTTGATTGTTCCTTTTCAGCTTTTAAAAAAGTTTTCCTTTATTTTTTTTTCATCTCGCTGCTTGTGTTGGCAGAAAATAAAACCTTTGACAAGCGACTTATGTTATCACCCCAGTGGTGTTTACCAAAGTAGAGTAAGCTAAGGTAAATATACCGTGTCCCTTTCAGCCATATGTTAATAATTACATTTCTGCATATTCTGCACATGATCTATTCACACATTAACACCAGTCACCATAGGAACAGAGACACTCTACTCTTTGACAAAGTTGGATGGGGGAGAATGTATATTTAGCAAATAACACCGTGACCGATAGACTGTGGAAAAGTACATGTTGATAAAACCTCGCGTCCTAGATGTACGTGTACCCTTATCATTCGAAAGTTAATTCACACATTCATTATCTGCTTGGGGCGGCTTCATATTTCCGTCTCGGCTGCGGCGGCGCGGCCCATCCCTTTGTGAAACGGGGGCCACTGACCCTCCGTGGAAGTGTGGCCGGCATGTCAATTACAAGAGCCAGTCTAGGACGAGGCGCCAGTGTACGGTAGATAGACCCCCCTCCTCCCTCCCCCGCCTCCATCCCCCTCCCCCACGGCAGTGTGAAGGTAGATAGACCCCCCTCCTCCCTCCCCCGCCTCCATCCCCCTCCCCCACGGCAGTGTGAAGGTAGATAGACCCCCCTCCTCCCTCCCCCGCCTCCATCCCCCTCCCCCACGGCAGTGTGAAGGTAGATAGACCCCCCTCCTCCCTCCCCCACCTCCATCCCCCTCCCCCTCCCCCACGGCAGTGTGAAGGTAGATAGACCCCCCTCCTCCCTCCCCCGCCTCCATCCCCCTCCCCCTCCCCCACGGCAGTGTGAAGGTAGATAGACCCCCCTCCTCCCTCCCCCGCCTCCATCCCCCCCCCCCCCCCCTCCCCCACGGCAGTGTGAAGGTAGATAGACCCCCCTCCTCCCTCCCCCGCCTCCATCCCCCTCCCCCTCCCCCACGGCAGTGTGAAGGTAGATAGACCCCCCTCCTCCCTCCCCCGCCTCCATCCCCCCCCCCCGTCCCCCACGGCAGTGTGAAGGTAGATAGACCCCCCTCCTCCCTCCCCCGCCTCCATCCCCCTCCCCCTCCCCCACGGCAGTGTGAAGGTAGATAGACCCCCCTCCTCCCTCCCCCGCCTCCATCCCCCTCCCCCACGGCAGTGTGAAGGTAGATAGACCCCCCTCCTCCCTCCACCGCCTCCATCCCCCTCCCCCTCCCCCACGGCAGTGTGAAGGTAGATAGACCCCCCTCCTCTCTCCCCCGCCTCCATCCCCCTCCCCCTCCCCCACGGCAGTGTGAAGGTAGATAGACCCCCCTCCTCCCTCCCCCGCCTCCATCCCCCTCCCCCTCCCCCACGGCAGTGTGAAGGTAGATAGACCCCCCTCCTCCCTCCCCCGCCTCCATCCCCCTCCCCCTCCCCCACGGCAGTGTGAAGGTAGATAGACCCCCCTCCTCCCTCCCCCGCCTCCATCCCCCTCCCCCTCCCCCACGGCAGTGTGAAGGTAGATAGACCCCCCTCCTCCCTCCCCCGCCTCCATCCCCCTCCCCCTCCCCCACGGCAGTGTGAAGGTAGATAGACCCCCCTCCTCCCTCCCCCGCCTCCATCCCCCTCCCCCTCCCCCACGGCAGTGTGAAGGTAGCACTCGAAGCGCTAATTGCCGCTGTGGTCAGGGCTCCGCGCGGCCGCTGGGTGTTCGACGCGCCCCTGACCGGAGACGCCGCCTTAAAAAGCGCCGCCTTAACGGACCGGGAGGGGGTTAGGTTAGCCTTGGCAAGGAGACGAGCAGGCCGCCATTTTTTTTTTTTTGGTGTGTGTTCATTCCTTAAACATGACCCGAGCCTTGAAATATTCACGCAGGGAGTTTAATCTCGAGCCCTTACTAAAAGGCCTGCCCTCTGTGCTGTAAGCCGTCCCTGCCTCACCACAATGGTGCTGTCACAATACCGCGGCCAGCCAAGAGCAACAGGGTCCCAAAGTAAACACTGCCCTGTGGCCTGCTGTTGGGTGACAGAAGTGCTCGCTGTCGAAGGCCCAGGCCCTCGGTGCCGGAGGCCTCGGGTCTCCCCCCTCCCTCCCCCCCCCCCCCCCCCCCCCCCCCCCCCCCCCCCCCCCCCCCCTGCCGTGGAGAGGGGGAGGAGACGGGCGGGGGCTGCTCTGCCGAAGCGTTTCCCTGCCGCGTCGCTCCCGCCTGGCATGACATGAAAAAGGAAATCGGGAGCGTCGCGTGTTTGTCAGATCTTTGCCGCTGTCGGCGGTGACTCCGTTTCTCTTGTCAGGGTTTTTCCCCCCGTGTTCACACCTTCTGCATCTCTCTCTCTCTCTCTCTCTCTCTCTCTCTCTCTCTCTATCTCTCTCTCTCTCTCTCTCTCTCTCTCTCTCTCTCTCTCTCTCTCTCTATCTCTCTCTCTCTCTCTCTCTCTCTCTCTCTCTCTCTCTCTCTCTCTCTCTCTCGCTCTCTCTCTCTCTCTCTCTCTCGCTCTCTCTCTCTCTCTCTCTCTCTCTCTCTCTCTCTCTCTCTCTCTCTCTCTCTCTCTCTCTCTCTATCTCTCTCTATCTCTCTCTCTCGCTCTCTCGCTCTCTCTCTCTCTCTCTCGTTCCCCCTTTCCCTCTTCTCCTCCGACCACGTCTGTTTTTCTCTCTCTCCCTCTTGTTCTCTTCCCCTCGCCCTTTATGTCTGCCCCCCCCCCCCCCCCACCTCGTCGTCACACACACACACACGCACGCACGCACGCACGCACGCACACACACACACGCGCACGCACGCACGCACACACGCACCATCAGAAAGAGATTGTGTTTATGTAAAGCCAAGGAGTCCAGCCGTGAGCCCCCTCCAGCTGTGATGTTTTATTCAACGTGATGCTCCAAAGATGATAAGCCTCTTTAATCGCTGTAGCCAGCAGCCGCTTCCTGCTCAGAGGGACCCAGGGGTAATCTGGGTAACGTAGGCAGACAACACAAAGGTTGTTGGCACCCTGCTGTGTTGGAGTTTTGTCAAATAGTCTGTGGTGGTACAGTGTCGCAGGTAGGCTGCTATTTCATAGTTAAGTGATAAGGTGTAGGGCGACAACACAGTGGTGTAGGACTGCGAAGCGACGCCTTTGGGGACGCCATGCGTTCGGTGATCAATAAGGATGTCACCCCAAGGCTGCGCCTGGCCGCTCTGTATGTAGCTGTCCGTAAATGACTGGGGAACCAAATGCTTTGGGATCAGCGAGACGGTCACTTCGGCGTCCGAGGGAGCAACCACGTGACGACTGCGGCGCCCCGACCCACGCGTCAGCTCTGCGCCAGCGAAGCCCACGGCCGTTAGGCCCATCACCATGGGAGCGGTCGTCCGGGCGCCCCCCGCCTGCGCGTGTGATTGACTGCCCATTGTCTCACGTCAGGTCAGGTGACAGAGCTGGCAGGGAGCCAGCGTATGCGGTAGCGTTCGCTCCCACCGCTTGTCTTGGACGCGTGCAGCCGTTGGCCGCCGCTCTTCTCCGGTGTAGAACAGACGCTTTTGATCGCCGTGCTCTCCAGGCCGAAAACGCAGCTCCGGACCCGCTTTGAAGGAACGACACCTGAGAGGGAGATAAAGATTTACATTTTGCCTCAACTCAACGATGGCTTGATTCGTGTGTGAGAAATGAAAGGCCCGTTTCACTGATCATTCCTTCTGTAGCTGGTTCAGCGAATCCTGCTGTGGGGTAAAAAGAGGCGATGCAGAGGGGAGGAGAGGGAAGAGGGGAGGAGGTGAGGGGAGGAGAGGAAAGGGGAGGAGGAGAGGGGATGTGATTAAGATGTATCTGGTCTCTACTACCAAGAGACGTCTGTGCTGGAGTTGGCTACAGCTTCATAATGAAAACATCCTCACCCACAGTGGTGGAAAATGAACATTATTGCCCCACAAAGTTTCAGGCCGATGATAAAGATTGGTGGAGAGAGAGGGAAATAAGTATTGAGAGAGAGAGAGAAAGAGTAAGGGTTTGTGTATGCACAGTGCATTCATGTATAATAAGAATAGAGAGAGAGAGAGAGAGAGAGAGAGAGAGAGAGAGAGAGAGAGAGAGAGAGAGAGAGAGGGAGGGAGAGGGAGAGAGAGAGAGAGAGAGAGAGACGGAGAGAGGTTTGTGGACTGAGTGATGGATGGTGTTTACTGATGCCTGGCTGACTGTGTGATCCACTGCGCTTTGCTACAGCGTTCTTTCTACTAGCCTGCTCTGATTATTACTGTGTGTGTGTGTGTTTGTGTGTGTGTGCGTGTGCGTGTGCGTCAGCATTTGTCTGTGTGTGCTTGTGTGTGTGTGTGATGAAGTCGTGACAAGAACAGAAAGGTTGGATGGATCCCCAAACCGCTTCATTTGTCTCTATCCTCCTTTACTGTTTCTCTCTATCCTCCTTTACTGTTTCTCTCTATCCTCCTTTACTGTTTCTCTCTATCCTCCTTTACTGTTTCTCTCTTTCGTGTTCCCCCTTTTTTTCTCTCCTCCCTCCACCCCTTTTCATCCCGCCCTTTCTCTCTTTCTCTCTCTCTCTCTCTCTCTCTCTCTCTCTCTCTCTCTCTCTCTCTCTCTCTCTCTCTCTCTCTCTCTCTCTCTGTCTCTCTCTCTCTCTCTCTCTCTCTCTCTCTCTCTCTCTCTCTCTCTCTCTCTCTCTCTCTCTCTCTCTCTCTCTCTCTCTGTCGCTCTCTCTGGCTTAACGCTGAGCCAGCGTGTTTGGACTGCACCAGTCGACTTCACAAATGGATGAGATCCGGCATTGATAGAGTGATATGAAAGCTGGAAGCACGGCCAGGGTTTCTACTTGGTGCCAGCGCGACGGAGCAGCTCGCTTTCTGTGCCATCAGAGCACGCCGAGGGACTGCGAGATGAAGAGATAGAGAATAAAGAGAGATAGAGGACTAAGAAAGTGAGAAGCGGGGGAGGGGGGTGTTGAGAAGTGGAGGGTGAGAATCTTTTGTGAAAATGTTGTGGTGGGAAGGCTCACGCCCCCTGCTGTTAAGCAACAGGGCTTCAGCGTTGCCCCTCTGAGTGCTGGGTTCACGTGTGTGAGGGGACCACGATTTGTGTGTATGCTGAAAGGCGTCACTCTTGCGTGTGTGTGTGTGTGTGTGTGTGTGTGTGTGTGTGTGTGTGCGTGTGTGTGTGTGCGTGTGCGTGTGTGTGTGTGGTGTCCGTCATTCGAAACACCCCCCCCTCCCCACGGCTCCATTCTGCCAGATATTAATATGGATGCCAGCCGGCCCACTGAAAGCCTACATGGACCCTCCTCTACTTCTCCACCTCCTCCCTTCCCAGTCCCCGCTCCCCTCTTTCCCCTCTCTCCTCCACCCCGCTATCTTTTCCTTCATCCCTCCGTCCTTCCGTCTCTTGTCCTCTTGCCTCCCACCTCGATCTTCCCTCCCTCCCTTTCTCTCTCCCTGTCTCTGTCGCGTGCTCTCTCTCTCTCTATCTTCTCCGCCCTTCCTCCCTCCCACCTCTCCTCTCGCATGAATAAGCTGTACTTCAACGATTATCGAGCGTAAATCTTTATCTAATAACTGGCTTAGGGGATTTACAGTTTATGGGATTTCTGGGAGGGAGTGCTGAAATCCCCAAAATAGACGGTTTTTCATCATGCAGCCCAGTGTCATAGGACTTTATATCAAAATATTAATGGGTCTTAAGGCTCCGCCAAAGCTAGACTCCAGCACCTAATAATGTTGTACGTCCATAAAGAGCTGATTTAGCATGGGAGCCAGCCAGAGTGACTCTAGGTTCATAGAGACTCTTTGATTGACAAGTGGTATAGCCTATCCTTGAGTTGTTTTTGTCTCTTGTCTCTCGACCTGGGCTCTTCCCATTGGAGCAGAAAGGTACCTCCCTCGTAAGGCCTCTTAGTCAATGCCGCTTGAGAAAGTGACGTGGAAAGAAGCCAGGCAGACACAGGGAAAATAAGTCTCCGGACTGCATACCTTATCCCCATACGGCCTGTGTAGGCGGCGTCTCCAGGCAACCAGCCCACCAACAAGGAAATGAAAACAGGACTGTGTTTTGAAGCCCCCGATGGCCGGGTCGGGGTACTGCACGCTCTCGGCAACCGTATTTGCATTCAGCAACTTGACCTCTTCGTTTCAGCCCGTGTAAGTTTCACCTGAGCTACAACCCCCCCCCCCCCCGCCCCCCTCCCACCCCCCTCCAAGGAATCGAGCATAAATCTCCCAGATGTTGTCGGGACAACAGTCGGCGCTCAGGCGGCCTCTGGTGAATTATGAATGATCACCTCACGGCTCTGTGTTGGCGGCGGGGTGGGGAGCAGTGGCGCTGATCCTCAGAGGTAGATCCAGAGCAAGTGGAGCGCAGTGGATGGGCTGCATTCCTCCTCGGTAACCAGAGTATGGCATCCGTGTCTGTGCGTGTGTGGCTGTTTGTGTGTCTGTGCGTGTGTGTGTGTGTGTGTGTGTGTGAGTGGTTATATGTAATTAAAAGAGGCAGTGGTAACTCAGCCATGGCAACCCTCTGTCTTTACCCCCCTCCCTCTCTCTCTCTCTCTTTCTCTTTGTCGGTCCCCCCCCCCGCCGCCCTCCTCTCTCTCTGACTCTTGCTGTATGTTTTGCTGGAGATGAGGCTCTGGGTCGGCGAACATCCCAGGGTCAGCGTGCCAAATGGACTCGCTCAGAGAAGGAGAGGGAGGAGAGGGAGACAGAGTGTGTCTTTTTTTATGAAGCTCTTAAACAAGGCTGCTCTTCAGCTGAACTGTGAAATCTATCTCTCTCACCTCTCGGCCCTTCTAGTATGTGTGTCTTTGTCTCTGTGTGTGTTTGTGAAAGTTGGTTGTGTGTTTGTGTGTGTGTGTCTGTTTATATGTGTCCCGGTTAGTGTGTGTAAGTGTGAGTTGGTGTGTGTGGGGTTTGGATTCCGCCCATATTTAAACACCTGCAGACAGGTCCAGGCCTCGCTGGAACATATTAAAAGGTCAGGTTTGTGTGTGTTTGGCTTTTCAAGCACTTACTTTTGAACACAGACTACGTGGACCGTGAATAAATCTGTTATCACCATCTGTGAGTGTACTTGTGTGTGTGTGTGTGTGTGTGTGTGTGTGTGTTTGTGTGTGTGTGTGTGTGTGTGTGTGTGTGTGTGTGTGTGTGTGTGTGTGTGTGTGTGTGTGTGTGTGCATTCACTGGCGGCTGAATAGCATTCTGGTTAAACAGGTCTAATGTTCTAGCCCTGTTCATCCCCTGCCCTCCAGTGACCCTACACAGGAAGGGGTTAATTTCAAGGGCTTAATGGCTGGAAAGATACATAAGATCTGGCTAACTGTCACTTATCTTTTAATTTAAACCTTTGGCCATCAGTTGTAGATTTTTGCAATATTTTTTATAAAACCTTTATTTATTGAGGAAAAACAAAGTTCCCGTCAAATCTTTAATGACCACGAAGATATACTGGATTGTATTAGCAAAAGTGTCTTCATAATATACGTATGTACAATATAGCATTCTTTAGAATAATGAAAATTGAATGAGACAATCTCCAGATGTTTCCGCAGGGTGGGAATGCATGTAGTGTGTCTGATTTATAGTCGTCTGTGGATGTGACACTTTTTGGCAAATAGCTCTCCGCCAGAACTGTCCTTTCAGCGTTCGGCGGGAAGATCTTCCTAGCAGATTGGGTCGACGCAATAAAAGGCGAATGGGAGCGAGAATAAAAAAACATCAGACAGGCAGAAAAAGAAGAGCGTGGAATCTCTTCAAAGACCTGCCTGCCATTCAGAAGGGATGGTATGAAGGCCCTCACAGCAATGACCTGCCCGACACCGTCAATCCACCTCGAAGGACGTCATTCAAACGCGGTCGACGTGCCTCGCTGCCCCTGTCGCCCTCGCAGGCACGCCCACGCATACCCAAGTCCCAGAACATTGAGTCCAAAGATTGTGTTTACCATCATCATGAGACAGTGTAGGTGCCACTCCCTGTAGGCCTTTTCTTTCATGTGGCCCATATAGTTGACTTTACAGCTTCTCGATGTGCGCGTTCGCGCGCGCGTGTGTGTGTGTGTGTGTATGTGTGTGTGTGTGTGTACATCAACAGTCCCACACCCACACCCGCGTGCGCACATTCACACTCGTCCGACACCCTCAGACCCTGTACGCACGTACTCGGACCCTTGAGCCACTTGCCATATGGCACCAAGGGTTAGGCCATGGCACTCACGTTGCTGCCCAATCCCCAAACGCATGCAGCAGACGTGTCTCTCGACGGGGAGCTGACAGCTAGCCCTTCCCCCTCCCTCCTCCTGTGGAAGAAAACAGAGTCTTCAGGTTCTTTTAGTATGTAACATCAGCTTGTAGGAATTTATTCAGAGTTGTGGCATAACACATTCGTGGACAAAGGAAATATGACTCGTTTGTCGATGGGTTCTCCATGAACACGACTACCCGATGATAGTGGTTCACTACCTAGGTGGAGAGCCCCGCACCAGAGTCTGCACAGAATACTTATAGCCTGGCAACAGCAACACGATCCTGGCTTAGTATAAACAGGTGATAACAGAATTGAGTGAAACAGTCACAGTTTTGACCCTTATCAACTGACCAGACATGTGGTACCAATATTCCTAGAACATGCGTAATATGATTACGTCACTGAAATAACTGATATGGCAATCAATAAACAATAAAGCGAATCATAATATGGAAATATACGATTCTTTCAACTCTCCCCCTCCGGACAGTCACTGCCACAGTGGGGAGCGGACATGTAAGGCGTGCACACCGTCGCCTACGAGGAACGGAAATGTAGGATATTAAAAGGTGTTTGTCTCCGGAAAAGTATGAAACGTTCAAATTTGTACACGATGAACGTGTTTGAGGGACTAACTAGTAGAGCTTGGTCAAACGCTGTTTTGTCGTCGTATTGGTGTGGGGATTACAGGGTATAAGGGCATGGAAAAAAATTGGTCCTGTATGCCATGTTGAAGGTGTGCAAGAATGAGGCCCAATTTAGAAAACTAGGAGGTTGAAGAAGAGGCCCTGTTTCGTCAGAGGTCATATGGAGACGTTTCCGTCAGCTGGCTGCTGTTATGAATATGTTCAATAACCGTATGTAAGGAGAGAGATGGAGGGAGATCAGCTGACCAATATGTGTAGGATATAGAACGAGATCAATGCTGCAGTAGAAGGAGACAGGCAGCAGAATGAGAGAATAAACTGGAGGCCAGAGAGAGAAAGAGAGAGAGAGAGAGACAGAGAGGGGGAGAGAGAGGGAGAGGGAGAGGGAGAGGGAGAGGGAGAGGGAGAGTTAGGAAACTGGATACAGTGATACTGCCAGCCAGGAGAGAGTATCAATAAATAAAGTGAAATGGTTCACATCGAGTTCTGTGACCCGACATCAAAATCCCCAACACACACCATGTCAAGCACTCCACACACACTCCACACAAACACACACACACGCACTCACACACACGCACACACACACGCACACACACACACACACACACACACACACACACACACACACACACACACACACACACACACACACTCCACACAAACACACACACACACACACACACACACATGGACAACACCGTTGTATATATAGAGACCACTGCATCGCCACTCCACAGTACACAGCCCCAGGCCCCTCAAAGCAAACACAAGCTCATACAATATGTACGTCCCCAGAACGTACACGTAGGACGGAAAACACACAAACTTGAATATCAAAACACAGGTAGAGAAAATAAAGAAACCCACGCGAAGCTACAGGCCGCACACACACACACACACACACACACACACACACACACACACACACACATTCCAGAGCTTCACATCCTTTTGTCCAGAACCTTGTTTCTGGAATTTTGGGTGTGTGTCTGAGTGTGGAGAAGACGGCCATGAAACAAAAACACGAAAAAATGACTGATTGAGTAGCTTTCGTTTTGCCTTGGGGCAATCTGCCACGGAAACTTCAACTCCCAGGGTACCCCTGGCCCCACCGTGATCCTCTCGCCTCTGTTCAGCCTTCTTCTTGTAGTCTTTGTCTTCCAACCTCGACAAGCCTGTCTGTATCCTGTTTATTTCGTTGTTTCTTTTCAGTCTGTCTGGACTATTTCACAGTGAAAATACAAGCAGCCGCATGTTATTTAGATTTGAAACCCCAATTGGTTTAAGCGATGAAGAAATATCGGCTTTATTTGCATTTGTATCGTAATACTTCTTGGTATTGTGACATTTCTGCTGGTATAGATCGTGGGGAATGTTTTGGTACCGTGACAACCCAAGTCTGTAGTACCTCAACCCTCCACCATGTCTACTAAAGGCAGAGCAGTTAGTAGTGTTTGCTTGGAGAGGGGTGCTTACTGAACAGCTGTGTACTATAGTACACACTAACTATAGCACAAAGTATACTATAGTACACAGTAACCATAGCAGAATATACACTACAAGTATACGGTTGACGATAGTAGTATACAGTTCACTAAAGTACACGGCATCTAACTAGAGCATACCGTGAACTGTAGCCCATATGGTACATGCAGGCCTAATATCGGCACAGTTTTTGGGGATGTTATCATGTTTGGGTTTTTGTTTGACAAGCGGAGAGATCGAGGGGGAGAGGGAAGGAGCGAGCGAGGCCGTTAATCTGATCCAGGACCACACAGGCGCCAGGGAGTGTTAGCGCAGCTCCCAGTGCTCCGGTCCTTGCCAAGAAAATCACCTTCCAGGCAGCCGCTCTACGGCCCAGCCCCAGCCTCAGTGTCCCCCCCCGCCCGCCCCACCAAGCCCACCTTCTCCCCTTTCACAAGGTCCACAACATCCGCTTGGGTGGGGTACGGTGGGGGTGGGATACGGTGGGGGGACGTGTATGAGGGCCTTGTCGGCCCACTTAGGCCCTGCAGGTTCCATTAGAGCCACCCCTTGAAAAAGGGGGGGGGGGGGGCGCACCTGGGACGCGTGTGTGTGTGTTGGTGTGTGTCGGTGTGTGTCGGCATGTGTGGTGTGTGTTGGTATGTGTGTTGGTGTGTGTGGTGTGTGTTGGTGTGTGTGGTGTGTGTGGCACGAGACCCCCGTTGGTACTGTAGGTCTTTTTATTACTCATTACCGAGGTGTCTGAGATGAGGCGCTGAATGGACGGAGGGGCGGGGGAGTGGGCTGCATAGGGGGCTGCGGGTGTAAGGGGGGTCGTGGTGGGGGTGTGTGTGTGTGTGTGTGTGGGGGGGGGGGGTTAGGTGTGGTTCTTGCACGTGGGTTGGTGTGCACGTTTTCTTTACATCGTGTATGTATGCGGACCATACTGTCTGCGTTTTTGTCAGCGTGGGCCTGGTTGTCTGTGCTTTGGATGGGTGTTCTTTAATGTGTGACTGTTCCTGCATGGGATGATGCAAAGCAGAGAGGGAGCACATGGACGCTCCAAGCCAGCTGAGGCATACCCAAGTTGTGATGTTATTTTTGAAACATTTTCTTTTGTTTAGTATATAGAATATCAATTAAATGGTTATTTTAGCCCTTTCAGATAATTCAATAGAACAATCTGAACAACAGTAAACCACTTCCCTTTTAGTTGTTATAGTTCCTACGGAATATTGTTGTTTAGTTCCTGTTATAAGTTCTTAAGTTTAGTTTATTCGTTTTTTTTTTTAACTATTGTTCCTGTACAAAGTATTTATTTAGGGAAGAACTGATATGCAGCTTATTGACTTCATGATATGATTGTTGTTATTGTTTATTCATCGGATTTCCACCAACTTGCTGCTGATATGCAGTTACATTTAGATTGCCATGGCAACCCGTATATAATAACAAAAACAAAATCACATTGGAAATAACCCAGGGAATTACCAATATTCTCTTTAACTTTGGTATGCTTTTCATAAAATCTAACAATGAATTTTCGTGTTAGTTAAGTTGCTATGCCTGCATTGCATCTGTTTTCTTTAAGGAGAAAATCAGAGAAACCCTATTGAGCGGAATATTTCATAAAGCAAAGTTCACAGCCGAACACGACACACATTCTCTCTTTGTCTATCCATGTGCATTGCTGTCTGTCTCTCTCTCATAGTATTTGGCCAACCCCCCCCCCCCCCCCCCCACACACACACACACACACACACACACAGGTGCTACGGTTACTCTGCGCAGCCCCTCAAACCCTTTCCCCTGGAGGAAGACCTGGCTAAACCTCACCAACCCATCCCAATGTTTTGAGGTTTCCCGGAATGCTTCTGTCTAAATTTGCACCTATTTCTTTTCTTGTGGCTGGGAAGGTTTGATTTGCCCCCGTGTTTGTTCTCTCGGTTGGAGCCTTGGTTATTTGATTTCAGTTGTGACCGACGCTTGGATCAGGGCCTCGCACCACACACTGCAGAAGTCACTGCTGCCGTAGTCCAAAAGCATGTCCTGCCATGGGAGTTGGGAGTGCGTCTCACCGCGTCAAACGAACTAGGAACGAACTAATTATGAATGAAGGCCGTTGTTTTTCTGCGTAATTCACATAGGCCGCCCACCAATAACAAGGATGTTAAGGAGGGTTGCCGTGGCAACCGTTTCCGCCACCTGTTGCAGCGCGAGCTGCCGATGATGTCAGGGGGAGGAGCCCGGAGAGGGAAGGAGGGGTGGAGCCAGGCAGAGAAATGGTAGTAGGTCTGTATCCCCTGATATTATGGTCATGTTCAGAGACCGTTAGTTACTCTGTGTCCTGCCCGTGTGTGTGTGTGTGTGTGTGTGTGTGTGTGTGTGTGTGTGTGTGTGTGTGTGTGTGTGTGTGTGTGTACGAGCGCTGAAGGTTAGGCTCCCTGCCCAGACACACTACGCCCCTGGCCTCGTAGCCCTACTGGTCTTAGAACAACCTGCCTGATGTCACACACGCACGCACGCACGCACGCACGCAGGCACGCACACACACACACACACACACACACACACACGGCTCCCGTGCCTAATAGCATCACACATGGCGGAATCCCCTTTCGATTCCAAAACTTGGCTCTAACGCTCCATTCATAAAAGTCTACCTGCTGCTCTGAGTGGTTGCCAATTCCCACCTTGCTCAGCTTCCGCTCAGGGACTGCGAATCACACACACACACGCAAACACACACCCAGAAACACACTCTCACGCACTCAGTGAGTTGCAAATGCAAAACAACTAGCAAAACATCAAGATGATTTTTTTTTTTTTGTTAAGCCTCCAGAACACAGTGGCAGATATAGTGCTAAGGTAACACACTGCACTGCCTTCCCTATGAACCGTGCGTGTGTGATGTATGTGTGTCGTTGTGTGTGTTCAAAACCCGTCTTGACCCTGTTTTCCTTCTAATCTCCACAACAGAAGCCCAAAAGAATTAGCCAGCATTTTGCCGCATTAAACTTTTATCCC
>CM030187.1:12559263-12571763 GCA_017639675.1 Aplochiton taeniatus
TGGAGAACAAGACCCAGGCTAAGTGAAAAAGGGAGATAGAGAAAAGAGGGAAACTAGAGTCTGAGATTAAGTGGATGAGCGAGCAACAGGATGTAATGGTGTGTGTGAGATAGATAGAGAGAGAGATAGATAGAGATAGATAGAGAGGGATAGAGAGAGAGAGAGAGAGAGAGAGAGAGAGAGAGAGAGAGAGAGAGAGAGAGAGAGAGAGAGAGAGAGAGAGAGAGAGAGAGAGAGAGAGAGAGAGAGAGAGAGAGCGGGGGAGAAAGTGGGTAGAAAACATGACAGGCAAGACATTTAGTGAAAGGAAAAAAGAACTGGGCAAAACTCGCTCAGCTGACAGAGTTGGACGTTCCATAAACATAAGTGTGTATTGCGCGGATATGTAGATTTGCTCGCACAGACTCTCACACACACACAGACTCCCCCCCCCCCCCCCACACACACACACACACAAACACGGATTTGGTTAGAACCCAGTCTTTCTCCCACCTTATATGGGAAAGCAAAGCAGTTGAAATGCCCCCGTCAAACCCTGGCCAAACACCTGAAAGCTATAGATCTGTTATGCATTACTCTCTGTCCCTTTTCCTGTTATTGGTCTCTGAGCTCTGATAACAGGGTTTGTTTTGTCTGGACGCCAATGGTGACCTAAATCAAAATGCCTCTTTACCTCTCACCAACCCAAAAAATAGCCTTCTCTCCAGCCCCTCTGCTTTTTCTCAGAGTGTGCTCCGGACCCGTCTCACCCTGTAGTTTCTCTCTCTCTCTCTCTCTCTCTCTCTCTCTCTCTCTCTCTCTCTCTCTCTCTCTCTCTCTCTCTCTCTCCTCTCCAGTATGTCTTCCTTTTAATTTTGTCCTCCGCTAAATCCCCCCCCCCCCCCCTCCTTATTTTCCCAAATGTCTTCACCCCGAGTCGTTTGATTGGTTGTAGTTTTATGAGCTCGACCTTGGCTATATGGGATTTCTACATAGGCATTGTTGGCAGGCTGGGTGGGTGGGCGGGGGTGTGTGTGTGGGGGTGGGGAGCAGACAAGGCCATGGCGACGCCGGATAGAATACTGAGGAGGTGGAGAGACAGGACAAAGCCCGTGAGGATCTACCGTAGTGAGGAGAAAGGGCGTTCGCAAGAAAGAAAGGAAGAAAGAGAGGGAAATGGAGACAAAAATCCATATAGAAAGAAAGAGAGACAGGCCACAGAACTAGCCCTTGACGGCCTCGTGAGGGGTCAAGTTGAACTACAAGCTGATGTGAAGGGTGTGTATCGGCTTCAGTTGCTGGGATTTTCCCTTGCGCTTCGGACCACAGGCAAACAAAAGACATTTTGTGTAAAGTTATCAGGCAGGGTACATAGTGTCAAATCAAATCGCTTGTATTTGTAAAGGACATTTCATACACATTCAATGTGCTGTACACAAGGCAAGCAAAAGCATAAAAGGAAGAAACAGAAAAATGGTGGTGGTGCTACCCGTTGAACGTGAGCGCCGCCACACTGTCCGAACCCATGTGCGCTTCAGTAACAAAGTCAGTCCTAAGCTCTTTGAAGGGACATGCAGGGTAGTGGACAATGCAATGGCCAAAGCCCTATGTAGCTCTCACTACAGATTGTTGGAGCTCCAGGGCAACGGAAAGTTACCTGACAGTGACCGCACGCTATAGTTTCACCTGGGGGATGAAAAGTGGAGTGTTACAAACACGCTCACACCTAGCTGATGTACTGTATGGTTCGCATTTTTCTTAGATTGTTTAAATAGGTCACTTGTTCATCAGAAAGAGAGTTTGCGGATTTAGCCTCATATTGGTATGATTAAACTAAATCCAAATCAGGCACAATGAAGAGGGAATTGGAAAAGGTAACGGAGCACTGAACTGTGGCTTCTTGAACCGCTGCGGCCCTAGTTCACGGTGTCCACTCATTTCCACAATACCCTCAAACGTCAACCCCGTAAGGTCACCCATCCGCTAAGCTGACTACTTGTGTGCTTCACCTCAGAGTCATAAAGTCATGATGGCGCTATGATAACGCCACAGGCTATCTTTGTTATTGCTGGCCTCTGCATTATCGGCAAGGTCGCGACCCCCCGTCTTCCTTCAGCGCGCTCGCTCAGAACTACCCCTCCCACAATGCTGTGTGGCGTAGTTCTGCTCTCCCTCCTTCCCTTGGCAAAGCACAGGTCTTTTTTTTTTTTTTTTTTTTTTTTTTTATCCGAGGGGATCATAAATAGATGGAGGTCCCTAGTTAATATGGATATTAAACGCTTGTAAACATTTATAAATGCCGTAATGCCCTAGTAAAACTTACACCTGTGCAACGATCTACGCCTCTCATAAATAGTTCAGCTTGACACGGGGAGGGAAGTTCAACGCCTTCGCCTTCAAAGGCTCGACAGGCGAGCCGTGTTTTATGCATGAGATGGACGCCCTGGTTAAACCACAAACACAAACAACGCGCGCAGCACTTAACGTCTGTCCTCACAGAAGAAGTGTGACAAGTGGCTGCCAGCTGCAGAGGTACGCTTTCAAAAAAAAAAAGGAAAAAAAAGAACTGGGCCGTGAATGTTTTTCATATCACGCACGTCTCCTGGGAGCGTCAATAATAATCACCCGAATGATCCCGTTTAACAATAAATATACCCAGAATGGCCTCGAACCCCTCAGGAGAACGCTCTCTAAGCCGTCTCCAGGAAGGAGTCGGTCGGGGGCACCCTTAAAAAGCCATGGGGATGAGGAAAAACACTTTGTTTTCTTTCGCTGAACGGTGTCTTCTCTCGACTTCGTGCGAGGGATTACGGGGGGGGGGGGGGGGGGGGGGGGGGGGGGGGGGGGGGGGGGGGGGGGGGGGGGGGGGGGGGGCAGGGGGAGTGGTTCACATGTGTTACACCACACAGTCGACCCGGCCCACTGGAGGGGCTCGGAAACTGACAGCAACACACACTGGTGAGACAAACACGGCACATGGTCGAGCATTAACACATTACGATACACGCACACGCACACACACACACACACACGTACACACACACACACACACGTACACACACACACACACCCATGCACAAACACATGTATTAAAATAATTTGGCTTTTGAAAGGCACGTGACTCAGCTTCCATAAATGAAGCTTTTGAATAACTAATCAGTCTCTTTTCGAAAAAAACAACAACATTATGTCGTAGCACTAAGATTTCCCAATCTTTATTTATTAACTGTGCTCGATAAATGTTCAAATTAGACACAAATAAATAAGTGGTGTGTTTAGAAAAGAACTGGGTGTTTAGACATAAGAGAACATGTGTATTTATGTGTCCCCATGAGGGTGTTAACATTAAGTGTATGGGTTCTTTCTTTTCCAGAGTGGGTTGTATCCTCCAGCTCCAGCCTGACCTCCAGCCCCAAACCCAGCCTGACCTCCAGCCATAAACCCAGCCTGACCTCCAGCTCCAAACCCAGCCTGACCTCCAGCTCCAAACCCAGCCTGACCTCCAGCTCCAAACCCAGCCTGACCTCCAGCTCCAAACCCAGCCTGACCTCCAGCCTGACCTCCAGCCATAAACCCAGCCTGACCTCCAGCCCCAAACCCAGCCTGACCTCCAGCCCCAAACCCAGCCTGACCTCCAGCCCCAAACCCAGCTTGACCTCCAGCCTGACCTCCAGCCATAAACCCAGCCTGACCTCCAGCCCCAAACCCAGCCTGACCTCCAGCCTGACCTCCAGCCATAAACCCAGCCTGACCTCCAGCCCCAAACCCAGCCTGACCTCCAGCCCCAAACCCGGCCTGACCTCCAACTCCAGCCCCAGCCGCAGCTCAAACTCCAGCTCCAGCTCCAACACCAACGCCAAGGCCAGACCGTACACAGTCACAGGGGGGTCACTCGCTTTCTCTCCGGAGCCCAGGACGGGACTCTGGCTGTCATGTCTCATTGACTGACCCCCCCCGACCCGCGAATGACAAGCGCGCCTCCGAGGGTGGGTCCCGCCTCAGTCTCGCATGATTGGCCGCTGAATGGAATTAAGGTGAATGGAACACATGCCCAAGGAGCAGGACCTTAACCTATCAGAGGGGGAAGAGAAACGGTGAGTCCCGCCCACGCCCCTTGGCTCAACCTATGACGTTCCCTGAAAGCACGCGTTGGGTGGTGGGGTGTGCGTGGCATGACTCATCCCTCATTAAGTTTTCCCGGCTCGCCGAGAGTCATTTAAGGACACGCAGGAGTGAGTCCCGCTCTGTTTTCCCTCTCTCCTCTCATCCTTCCCACTCGTTTCGTCCCCTTTTCCCCTCTGACAAACGGTTCAATCAAGCTAATTAAACACTCAAATGAACGACTCAAAAAACACTCCAACAAATGACTCAGCGCCATCACACTGTTCCTCGTCCTTCTCTCTCTCTCTCTCTCTCTCTCTCTCTCTCTCTCTCTCTCTCTCTCTCTCTCTCTCTCTCTCTCTCCATTTCTCCTTTCCCTCACTCTCTGCCTCTCTCTCTTTTTTCCCAATCCCTCCCTTTCTTTCTCTTTCCTACTTTCTTTTCTCCCTATTCTCTCGCTCAGGTCACAGTAGGTTTAGGAACCCTTTATCGTGGGTTTTAATGGCTCTGCTTCCTCCACACACAAACACGGGGTTGTGTTCCCCATTATTAATTAAAGAGTGACAGCAGTGAGGAGGCCCCTCCCCTGTGAAAGAGCAGAGAACTCTGTTTAAAGGGCAGGCCAATCAGTCAAACCCATACAAGAGCCACACACACACACACGTGCGCACACACGCACTCGCACTCTGCTCCACCCTGTAAGGGCATCTGTACGATCGTGAATCTGCTTTTGTTTGGCGTTGGGCCACGTTCATATGATATGTAGGTGTATTCAGCACGATAGGTGTGAAGTGCTTGTGTGTGTGTGTGTGTTTGTGTGCATGAAGTTTTTGGAAGGGATGTGTGTGTGTGTGTGTGTGTGTGTGTGTGTGTGTGTGTGTGTGTGTGTGTGTGTGTGTGTGTGTGTGTGTGTGAGTGTGTGTGTGTGCGTGTGTGTCATGGTAGGGTCACGTGGGGGCCCTTTCTTTTCGTCGAGGAATGTAGCTTCAGATTCCTCTCCAGTGATCCGTGTGCTGCATTAGCAGGGTGCAAATCAAAGACAAGCCAGAGGAGGCTACGTTACTGACCCCTCACCACCCCTCACCACCCCCACCCCCACCCCACCCCGACACATGTCAGTAGATTCAAGCCTGAGATTGTTGTGCGTGTGTGTGTGTGGGGGGTGGGGGGGGGTGGGTGTGTTTATTTTCATCATTGTCATGTACAGTATGTGTCATACTGTGTGTTCATGTGATAAATGGCTGTTAGACACCATATGTGTGTGTGTGTGTGTGTGTGTGTGTGTGTGTGTGTGTGTGTGTGTGTGTGTGTGTGTGTGTGTGTGTGTGTGTGTGTGTGTGTGTGTGTGAATTACGCCATCTGCACCGGCGTAATTACAAGATGCGTCGGAATTACATGAACAGGAGTGTGATTGGTCTCTTTGTTAATCATGTTGGATCTGATTGGGTTGTGGATGGAACGGTGGATTTCATTAAACCTGCCCCTCCTGCTCTTTCTCTTCTCCCGGGCCTTTGAAGATGATGTCTCTTTCTACTTATCACTGTTACTGCCACCCCCGTCCTCCCCTGCCTTTCAAAACTCACACACGTGCAACACACACACACACACGCACCCACACACACGCACACGCCCCAAACTCTGAAGTGGCTGACGCAATTTGTACAAGGAGAATGTTAAACAATGGCAAAGTGGTGCAATACTCTGGAGATGCTCATGCTTCTAGTGATGGTAGCAGAAGGTCCATAGGGTTTTATTTCTTGTCGTTGAGCTAGATTGATTCCCTAGCCCTCATAACGAGAAAGACAACCTAACCAATTAAATCGAATGCAATCAATTGTTTGGGTAGAGGTTTACCAAGGCCCTTCAGGCAGCTGCGTTGTCATTTATGGAGGCTTGGAATAAATGAACGGGGTGGGTGCTTATCTAATTGCTTTTAATTGCTGATAAGATGGCGGGAATGGAGTTCGGAAGCTGTAGTGTCTGTTATTTCGCTGGGGAAACAGCGTTCATTTGATTACACACATACACACACATATACACGTGTCTTTATATATATACACACATAAATATATATATATATATATATATATCTGCTCACTTAGACACATGAACACCCCTCCCATATCCTGTTCGCATGAGAGGAATATATTTTCATCTGGACATGTGGTGGGAGGGCCACAAAACAACTGTAAAAAAAAAAAAAAAAAAAAAGGGAGAAACTTCACCCGATCCCATGACCTTGTTTTTCTGCACCCTTAATGTAATGAGTGGGAAACAGCCACCAGCGTATGTCTCCCATACCTCCCTGAAGTTCTCCAGCCAGTCGCAGTGCCTGCCTCTAATCCCATTCGCTCATACCGAACAATATCATCGCTGTTATCCAATTGAGGACTCCGGGGACGTAAACAAGATTTTGGCCCATATTGCTTTTCCTTCCCCTTTAGGACATCAGGATATCCTCTGTGGAGCCCGGCCTATGGAACCATTAGTTCCCGGGCCGAGTCTTTATGGAGCTCCCACAGCCAGAGCCAGGGAGCCATGGTGCCTCCTTTGCTGAATTGAATTGCAGTTCATAAGCAGCACAGAATGAGCTTAATTCCATTTGCTGGAACTGTGTAGGAAGAGTTCAAAGAGGCCTGAACCAAAAAGAACTCAGACGGAGAGAGTAGAGAGAGAGAGAGAGAGAGAGAGAGAGAGAGAGAGAGAGAGAGAGAGAGAGAGAGAGAGAGAGACAGAGGAAGCAGTTCGACAGCAAAGCAGGGAGGGGCTGTGTTAGTAGCTACTGTACACTGCCGGAGGGCCCGGACAGTAAGTGTGTGTCTGTGTGGAGGAGTGCCCTCTGGTGGCAGGGAGGCTGTGGGGGGGTTAAGGCTGGGTGACACTTCCAGGGGTTCTGTCTTGGTCTTGCGCTGCTCATGGATACGGTGTGCAAATGTGTCAGAGAGGGTGGGGAGGATGTGTGTGTGTGTGTGTGTGTGTGTGTGTGTGTGTGTGTGTGTGTGTGTGTGTGTGTGTGTGTGTGTGTGTGATGGTGGTAGTGGTTGTGGTTTCTTCGCCACTATAGATAAACATACACAGTGGCCTGCCCCATACATAGATGCATACGTTCTATATACTATATATATACATCATACCATGTGTCGTACTTGTTGTTTCTGCACATACTGTACCTAAAGTCAGACCTGTGTTGAATGACCCATGGGCCTATCCCATTATAGATCCCCACAGACTATCCATAGATCATTTGTATACATTTCAAGGACTGATCATTGTTAACTTACCCGTAGAAAGTTTGACATAGAATGGCTTCATTAGTTTGCTCTCTCGTAGTATGTCCTTCTATTTTGGACTTTCTGGATGGTAACGCCTTCCTCTGCTGTGTGTGGGCCGTCATAAAGGTGGTTATTGACAGAGTATGCGCCACCGTAAATAGGCCCGGCACATTAGCGACTCTTTTATGGCGCGGTGGGTAACGTAGTTGTCTTGCCAATTCAGGAACTAATGGCTTCCACCTCCATTTTGGCATCGCCACAATGGGACATTGTGAAACGCGAGGTAAACACGGCTGCAAGGAGGTTTATGGCTGGATGTTTATTGTTAGTTATGGGGGTTAGCTGGCGTGTTTTGACAGAGGGAGTTGGCTGGCTTTCATCCACTGTAATGACACCCCCCCCCCCCTCTCCCGCCCCCTCCCCATAGCATGTAATTTAGACAATGGTGGAACGAGATAGGGAACAAAGTGGCCATTACTGTATGTATGGGGATGCCTGGGAAGGGGACGGCTTGGATCTATAGCGGGCCTGAACAATAGGACACTGTGGCGCTCTAAACTTAGGCCCTGCGCTGGCTCTGCCCTTCCCATAGGCCAGCCCGATTGTCCATTCAGCGCCTTCATAGGGCCTATTTGCGTCGGGGTCTTCAGCCTGTAACAACACAGATCAGAGAAAGGCCCCTGGAGCTTTTCATTTGAACCCCTTAAGGAAACGTTTATTTTTCTCTTTTTTTTAGGACGAGGAATAGTTTGAGGACACTTTGTTCCGTTTTGTTGTTGACCTCTGTATGTACGTCCTGTGATATCATGTACAGCCCATCTTAAATATGGACCTACAGTGTGGTCAAAATGGCTCTTGGCGACCCTGGGGTTGCACCGGGTCCCTGACCGCTACATGCTAGTCGCCATATCAACTCCACCTCTCACTCGACCCCACAAACCACAGGTAAAGGCGTTGGCTCTGCTCCAATCAGTGAGTGGGGCGGGGTTTACAGTGGAGCTAGAGCCAAAGACAGAAATACTGTAGGATTTCAGTCAGTTAGGGACAGAGTCACAGAGACAGGGAGACAAACCCAGAGAGAGAGAGAGAGAGAAAAAGAGAGAGAGAGAGAGAGAGAGAGAGCACGAGCGCGAGCACGAGATAGAGATAGTGCCTGTGTGTGTGTGAAAGAGAGAGAGAGAAAGAGATAGAGAGATAGAGAAATAAACTCGTGTGTGTGAGAGAGAGCGATAGATAGAGATAGAGCCAGTGTGTGTGAGTGAGAGAGAGAGAGAGAGAGAGAGAGAGAGAGAGAGAGAGAGAGAGAGAGAGAGAGAGAGAGAGCTAGTGCGTGCGTGAGCCAGTGAGAGTAAAAGGGTGTGTGCACACTACTGGGAGCCAGAGAACTTGTGAGAGCTAAACATAGCTGGCTTGGCAGGGGGACGTATCAGTCGTGCTACTGTACAGTTCAGAAAACAACTGAGTGGATGTTTCTTTCTGTTGACCAGCTGCGACTGCCTACTCCACCATGCATATCCTCCACTCCCACTGCATCATCAGGTCAGAAAAACTCCACTTGTTTTTGCTGCGGTAACCCGTCCTTGTCTTTACGTTTGATTGCCATTTGCGGGGTAGTTTGCGGAACTGAGCCGCCCATGTTTCTGTCTGTGCCGTAACATGCACACAGCGGCGAGGATATGTTGCAATGAGTCAAAGGCTACAGTGGCCAACACGCTGGCTCCAGTTGGTTGCAGTTGGATTCAGACCAAAGCCTAGGCTGCCAACATTTCGATCCTTTTCACACCGAGAAGGAGACAGCTCTGCTTGTTTATCATTTTGTTTGGTGAGCTGGCGACTGCCGACCGCGTGGAAACACACTTATGTTTTTTCATTGACCCTGCTCTCCCCATCAGGCCACAGCACCTGTAGTAGGCCCACCTAAAACAGACAATGTTCATATGAAAAAGAAAGGAGCGATTCTCAGTCAGGCCCTTACACGTTGATCAGGAGTAACACGTTAACCAGGAGGTGTTGGCCCAAAGACAAACCAGAGAAAGGAAAAGCAGTGGCCGTGCGGTTGGAAGTATTTTCGGTGTTCTGGTTCCCAAGCCCCGCGTGGCAACGCCCCCGTAACTGGGAACCCCCTCCACAGGCACACGATGAGGTTTAAAGAGCCTTCTCGCCTGCCAGGACACTTACATAAGTACCTGAATGAATAAGATCGATATGAAAAATACGGTCGGTGTCCTGCTACACCAGAGCCGGAGCGCACAGACGCTGCTCGACTCCCCGACAACTTGTCTGAGGAGTTTTTAAAGGAAAGTGCTCTGGCTTTTTTTAATTCTTAAGTCTTTAAGCCTCTCTACCCGAGTGTGAAATAATGGAGGCTTTTTCAGAGGGGAGAAGCCAAGAGTTGTTTTGCCTGTTTCTCCCCCCCCCCCCCCCCCCCCCCCCCTATCTAGTTCTCTCTCGATCTCTCACCCCTCCCTCCCTCTCTCTTTCTTTCCATCTCCTAGCAAAGGACTTTGAGCTAAGGTGTGTTTTTTTTTTTGTTTGTTTTTTTTTTTATTACATATATATCCAGCACAACGCAGACCGGTTAGGCCGGATTCTACTGATGGAGCCGCTTCTGTGCCGAGGCCTTCATCTCAAGTCTCCCTGGCTGCCAGGGCGACAGTGTTTTCATGAAGGCTCTTTCAGAATTGATTAGCCGAGGGGATTTGATTGGGAGGCCAGAGCAGACGACTTGGCCCGTCGTGGCACAGGGTTTGCCTGAGGTCTTTCAGCGCGTTGCCACACCGCGCCACGCCCCCCCAGGCTGATGAGAGTCGCGGCGAACGATTGTGAGAGGAACGAGGTTTGCGTGCGTGCGTGTGCGTCTGCGTGCGTGCGTGCGTGCGTCTGCGTGCGTGTGTGTGTGTGCGTGCGCCCGTGGGTTTGCCAGCCCCCTGTGTGTTCCGTCTGGGATCACCAAGTGGGAGGCTGAACTGTCACTCAGCTGACTGCTCGATGCCATCGCCGCGGGTGACGGCCTATCAGATTGCTTTTGATGAGGAAAGGAGGCCGGGGAAATTACATTTAGCATAGGCTTTCACCCAATCCCAACGGCAGAGTGTCACCGCAGACTGACAGCGTGCAACGTCTTTTTTCTCTCTCTCCCTCGCCGTCTGACGATATTTCCTTCCTCAAATTCAAGCCCCCCTGTTGCGTTATGAAGATAGGACCACATCTACACCCTATCTACGTGTTTAAAAGAGTTAGAAAGCCACACAGCTCGATACCTGATGCATATATGCAGGCTTGTGTATACTGTAGCGTTCTATACTTTCATACCACGTTACTAAACTAGACTCCACAAGCCAGCACCCATATCAACATATAATTTGTGCATTATTTTATTGCTTCACGCCATACAGTTTAAGCGAAATCTTTTGTTTTCAGTGCGCTTGTTTTAGTGCGAATAAACAGAAATGAGCTTAGTGTCTCGGACAACAACGATTCCTTTTTTTCTCACTCAAAAAAAACGGCTTTCTATTGAGCCTACTATCCTAGAGGGAGGGGGACCAATGGATTTGAGCGATTCGGTGGCATAATGAGAAACTTACCGTAGACCAGTGAGGTTTGGCGGAGGCCACCCTTTGAACTCAGTTACCTCTGCTAGTGAGCTCCTGTGCTAATAAAGTCGTTGTGAGGTTCCATGGACAGCACCTGTTACCTTGCAAGACATTTTCTTTTTCTTCTGTTTGCTTGACTGACAGGGCATAGCGCACGGGGAAACATCGAGACTAATTGGCCGCGCGGAGTGCGGTTTGAACTCTCCAAGCAAGTGTGTAACCTTCATAAGGTCAAACCCTTTCAATGACAAACAGCCTTTGTTAGTGATCAACTTTTTTTTTCTTGGAATTGACTCTGGATTATGCTTAATCGGGGCTGTGAACTGGCCGCTGGCATGGGGGAGCTTTTCACAGGGAGTGGGCTGGAGGTGATTAAGGAGATCCAGAGGAGAGGAGAGACACATCTCCTGGGAGTCTAGAGTGTGGACATGGAGCAGACTGTGTGGAACGTTAGTAGGGCTCTCACTTTAATTCTTTCTGTCTTCGACCTCTCTCTCCCCCTCCCTCTCGATCTCTCTCTCTTTCTCTCTCTCTCTCTCTCTCTCTGTCTCTCACCCCCTCCCTCTCCCTCTCTCTCTCTCTCTCTCTCTCTCTCTCTCTCTCTCTCTCTCTCTCTCTCTCTCTCTCTCTCTCTCTCTCTCTCTCTCACATCCCTCTCTCTCTCTCTCTCTCTCTCTCTGTCTATTTGGGTTCGTTCTCTTTCTCTCTCTCTCTCCCTTCAGCTCTAAGTGGACTCCCACCAACTCCCTGCGGAGCTCGCTGGCCGCCTTCTAAGTTCTCCTTTTAGAACTCTCTGTGTGTTTTTTCCTCTTGTGTGTGTGTGCATGCGTGAGTGTGTGTGTGTGTGTGTGTGTGTGTGTGTGTGTGTGTGTGTGTGTGTGTGTGTGTGAATAGGCGTAATAGAGATTTGTGGTAAGTATTGGTCTTAGTGATTACTCCGATTAGGCTGGCTTTAGACCGAACAAGAGAGTTGTGTGTGTGTGTGTGTGTGTGCGCGCGTTCGTGTTAGTGTGAGCGCACGCGTACATTCATGCTGAAACACTTGAATCAACTCTTGCATTTCCCCATGTTGCTGCCTTAACGTCCCCTTTCCCCCGGCACCGTGAGCTGAAGTGGCAGGTCTGCCGAAGCTTGGAGCGTTTTCTACCTACCGTCGTCGCCCTATGTTGGCTACATGTTTGCTAAACTGTTGTTTCTCTCTCTCTCTCTCTCTCTCTCTCTCTCTCTCTCTCTCTCTCTCTCTCTCTCTCTCTCTCTCTCTCTCTCTCTCTCTCTCCAGGTGGCTCGATGGCCCGAAAAGGAAGAGAAAGAACAGTTCATGTTCGGTGAAGAGTATGTCTGGTAAGTGCGTGACCCCCCCCCCCCCACCCCACCGATCCAAACACTGCACATCCCAAAACTAGGCAGCCACTCGCATGCAGCTCGGTTATTTAAACCGGGCATTAGTTTCTCTTCTTTGGGGGGTTCCCCCAGCTGTGGAGTGGAGCTCAGGCAATGCCGGACCACTTTGACGGGTTTTATCATCGGTAAATAAAAGGCTGTCTCGTCCGCTCTG
>CM030187.1:12576763-12649263 GCA_017639675.1 Aplochiton taeniatus
GCCTCTCATGTCGCCGTCTGTTCTTCTGATTCTGTCTGTCCCGCCTGCGTCCGTCCGCCTGTCTCTCAGCCTGCTGTCTGCCTGTCTTCAACGAGGCCTTCTTTATGATGGATTCTTCATTACCTCCCTTTGACTCGCTCTCAGCCCAGTTCATCTGGGCTCGCTTTCGTGCTTCCCCTTTCATGTGAAGACGCTCGCTCGCACGCACCCACACGCACACGCAAACACACACGCACGCACACACAAACACACACACGCACACACACACACACGCACACACAAACACACACACGCACACACACACACACACACACACACAAACACACACACACACACCAACGCACACGCAAACACAAACACACACACACAAACACACACACACGCAAACACAAACACACACACACAAACACACACACGCTCACACGCACACACATGTTCTTCCTTTTTTTGTTTTTTATCCACATCCATCCTCTTTTGCTCTTTTCATGTCTTCATTTCCTTCTCGTTCTTGGCTTTTGGGTCTTGATCTCCCCTCGGCCCCCCCTCTTGTCTTGTAACTCACTCTCTCGTTTGCAGCTTCCCGCTCCCCTCCTGCTGCCATGGTGTAACGCTTTAGCGCTGTTAGGCAACCCGCCCACGCCTCTTTGCGGATCTCGCTTCACACACACACACACACACACACACACACACACACACACCCTCGCATTCATGCGTTCTGACAGACCGGATGTTTTACTTTAGCTACTTAGTCTACTTTAGCTGCATTCTCCGTCCCTCACTCGGCGTGAGCTGGCACAGGCCCAGGCGAAGCAGGGGGCTCTATTAGTAACCTTAGCCCAGACACAGGTGACCGTGATCTGAATGCAGATGGGGGTGTAACCTGGAAGGGGGCCGGGCAGGCGGGCAAATGACAGGAGTCATGGGGGGGGGGGGGGGGGGTCTAGGCAACAGTGGGATGGAAGTAGCATGGTGTTTGGAGATAAGGATGGGAAGTCGAGGAAACGGGCTGGAGTAACAGGAACGCAAGTAAAGGAGCAGGAATTAGAGAAGTAGTGTGTGTGTATGGGGGGCGGGGGGGGGGGGGGCTTGAAAATATGCACAGATCTTAATATACTGGGACAAATACACAGTGTTCCTCTACGAGTTTTTTAAGCAGAGGTTGTAATGGACATTTTCAGCTTTATTCAGAAAACAACCCATTAAAGGAGGTGAGACTTCAGGCAATTATCACGGTACCATTTTATTAATGACTACAGGGAGCAAGTCTGTACACAGAGAAATGAATACAGTGAGTTCACTCTAACAACATAGTAAGTTCTGATTTGCTGACAAGGTGGAAACGAGTATATCTTAACAAAGCCATCCACTGGTCAAGGGGGAAACACGTGTTACCTCCCAGTATTGGAAAGGACACCTATGCCAATTTGTATTATGATGGCTAAGAACAGACAACACTAGCCTTCAGTGTCTCAGAGAGGCACATGTTATCTCGTTGGTGCTCTGGCCTTCACTATGACCCTTCCCTCACATCTGAACAAGAGCTCAGACTTCAACATCCGTTAGGCCAAAATCTTGGCCCCTGCGAGGTGCGGAAAGGTTTTTTTTGTTGGGTGGTAAACGTGTGGCACTGGGAGTGGAAATAGGTCATTAAAAAATCTGAAAGAAAAGGACACTTGACTGCAAAACATTCTTTAGAACATATTTATTGACATCTCTTTATTCATACCTAATGCCTCAGTGGAAACATCTTCAGCCTGGCTGAGAGCCCTTCATTTTTCTTGCTTCTTCATAAATAAGGTCTCTGAGGCTCTGCCGTAGGGGAACTCACCCAGAGGGCCCCAGCCTGTGCTTAGTTTCTGTTTTATCTCCTTCCTCCTCTCCTCTCCTGCTCCACTATTCTCTCCTCTCCCATCTCATCTCTTTCTGCCCTCTCTCCTGCTTCCCTCTCCTCTCCTCTCCTCTCCTCTCCTCTCCTCTCCTCTCCTCTCCTCTCTCCTCCCCAGTCTCCTCATTTTCTGGCCTCTCTCCTGGTTTGCTCTCCTCTCCTCTCCTCCTCCACTCTCCTCCCCACTCTCCTCATTTTCTGGCCTCTCCCCTCCTCTCCTCCTCCTTTTCTCCTCTCCTCTCCTCCTCCACTCTCCTCTCTTTCTGCCCTCTCTCCTCCTCCTTTTCTCCTCTCCTCTCCTCCTCCAGTCTCATCTCTTTCTGCCCTCTCTCCTCCTCCACTCTCCTCTCACATTTCATCGCTTTCTGCCCTCTCTCACAGATTTTGCAAACGTTACATAACAGCATAACTTTATTTCACAGTATATTATTAATATGAATAATAATTTGTTGGCCATCCATATAGAATACACTGTGAATATTTATTGAAATTGTACTATCTATCTCACTTAACGTTAGCTGAATAAATCTACGATTGTCCCTGTGCATGAGGACAAATGCTGCAGGGCTATTTGCGCTGTTGTTTAATTGGTTGTCATGACTTCCCTAGTGTTTGACGTCCTGCCACTGTTCCAGCTGCTCATCCTCAAAGTGGAGAGAGCGCGGACGACCTTTCGCTTGAGTTCAGCGGCGCGGACAGCTCTGCAGAGTTGTGTAATTGCAACTTCATGACATTTCATAAAGTTATGAAGGGGCCGCCGCTGCAAAATATAAACAGTGGATGTTCCCTGTGTAAGTGTCTGTGTGGGCTCTGCTGTTTCGGCAGTTGACTGTGAGCACGTGATGTGAGCGCGTGGGCTCATGACCGCCTGTGTGTTTTTGGCGAGGTCGGTCTTGGTGAGTGTCAGCCGTCCTGACCCGAAGCAGCTCCGTTGATGGCCTGGCCTGCAGGCCTCAAGGAGGAACATGAAACACCCACAGCCCCTCTCTCTCTCTCTCTCTCTCTCTCTCTCTCTCCCACCTCTCTCTCTCTCTCTCTCTCTCTCTCTCTCTCTTTCCTCTCTTCTTCCTCTCCTCCCGAGCTAGGCGCTGCGGCGTAAACACAGAGAGGGCCCGCGTCGGCTTTGAACACACGGCCAGCCACGCGCGCACCCGCCCCCCCAACCCCCCCCACCCCCCACGCCACCGTCCTTTCTTCCCCTAACGGGGGGCTCCAACTCCTTCCCCTCGCAGGCCGTCTGAAATGGGGATTACGGCTCCACCACACAGCCTGTTCCCGGCCGCAAAGCCGCAGTCAATTTGCTTATTTCAACGGCCGTCGAACCATTACGAGGTCTGTCAAAGCACTGGCAACCCAAAGCCAAACATTGGATCGGGTGGGGGGGGGGGGGGGGTTGCAACCTCCACCAGCCAACATAGTACCAAGCGGTTTTACATGATTTCCAGAAGAAGCCCTCAAGTCCCACTAAGGTTTCTCTAAATACTTTCGATCCCTTCAAGTCAACGTGCAGAGGGTTTCTTCTAGCTATTCAAACAGAGGAGGCACACAGACACCCTGCTTGCCATGCTGCAACATTCCACTGGAGCAAGGCGGACTTTTATGAAAAGTGAGAAAGTTAACTGGCAGGAGTCTCAAGTGTGCGTGTGTGTGTGTGTGTGTGTGTTTATGTGTTTATGCTGTTTGCTTGCACATGACACTCTTCACTCTGGCCCACAGTGACTGTCTTATGTGGTCTGGTAGGCTGGAAGTCTGTTTCATGTGGTTGGGGGATCAGCAATCTGATCCTGCAGCTGGGTTTGGAACACTTGGGAGTGTGTATCCGTGTGTGTGTGTGTGTGTGTGTGTGTGTGTGTGAGTGTGTGTGTGTGTATCTGTGTGTGTGTGTGTGTGTGTGTGTGTATCTGTGCGTGTGTGTGTGTTGTCAGAAATTCCCGCCAATACAGCTCATGGGTCAAATGAGGTCCACAGCCGAAATTTCCCATTGATGAGATCCATGCCGAACCTGAACGGCATAGGAATCAACACACGAGAGGCTCCCAGCTGTTCAACTAGGGCCCACAGCTCTCAGCCCCACCGCCACACCGCTCTCTGAAATAAATCGACTCCTCGCTCTGAGTCCCAGGGGCATCCAGCGTTATGACTTACGGCAATACAGTTGATGGTCCCCAGGAAAACACACTCCGACTCCAAATGTGACTTCGAATCGTGTTCACTATCGATGAGACTTCGGTTGTTGAGAAATGGATGAGCGCGCCGTGTAAACTGTGTGACGTCTATGCGCTCGGGCCCATGAAGACATATATTTACAATACGATGAGAAACGCACAGGGCCGATAAACGGCTGCAAACAGACACATGCGCACTTTAAAAAATGAAATCTAAGCCAGACCAAAGAACTTTTAGTATCAAGCCAATATATGTCATATTTATTAATAGAATCTAGATATTTTGGCTTGATACCAGATATTTGGTCTGGCTTGGATTTCATTTTTTTTTTGCAGGCTGCTCTCCGTCTTCTGATCTGCCACTGATCCGTGCTGGCCCTTCAGAGGTGATAGCTGAGTGGTGTTGCCTGGTTCCCGGGCCCCGCTGGGCTCGGCGGCTGTGGAGCAAAGCAGCTGTGACCGAACCAGCTCCGAAAAGCAGAGGTGGTAATGTTTGGATGGTTGTTTGGCACCACAGTTGTTTATCGGTCGGTTAACCGGGCCGCAATAAAACCCATTTAAACGCCGAGGATTTGTCTGCGCCTCGGAACAGAACGGTCAAAGGGCAATACTCGTAAATTGAAGTTAAGTCTGGACTGTCGACCGGAATCAAATTGCAGGATTCCAGCTACCCATAATGACTGATAACGCCATGGAACAGCGTTCGCTATATTTGAATAAGCTTGCTTTAGCAAAGGTTCTTGACTCATTTCGAGTTCAGCGCCAGCCCAGGGTCAGGATATGCCGGGCTTAATTTGGAAGCCCCGAACTCGTTCGCTCACCAGAGCAATGAACGTGAAGACGCTGATTTGCTGTGCGTCCGTGCGTCTTGAACCACAAAAACACTGGCGACGTGGAGGTGGCTTTTTCTCTTGTGGTTTGTTTTTAGGCTACGCAGTGCTTATTGAGGGAACCGGGAAACGTTCACCAGCAGCCTAGCTCATGTCTAAGAGGAACATGGTTCTCGGGCATCAGGAAACACAAGCGCCACCGGCCTCCCACAATCAAGCCATAGCTTTATTTAGTATGAGTAACATGCATGCCGTCGAAGCCATTATTTTAATGACTCCAATTTGCCCGTAATTGTTGGCTCTCTCGGTTACGCACGGGAGAATTGCTCCAGCTATGCCTGAGTCACGCAAGCCTTCCCCTCGACGCGTTTATGAATACAATGGGATGCCATGTATGAACTCATTTATGGGTTAGCCCTGGCGAAAGTGGTTTGAGCCAGGCTAGAAAATGATTAGACTTTTCCGGAGGATCACAAAGTTCTACGTGCCAGATGTTATCGGCGTTCCATCCCAAAAATGATGTGCAACCTTATAACCCCACTGCTGCCACAGAAATGCTGTTTACGTGTGGGACACCTGTTTCCACCCCTAGCCGTATCACAAAGGGTGCACCATTGTTGATTGCAGTAGGCATATTTTTCCTCACAGCCCCAAACTTAAACCCCTAATCAAATTTGATTTGCATGACACATTTTTCAAAAAGATAAGTGTGCTTTTAATTAATACTCCGCGGCTCTGACCACCTCCATGTGAGTGGAAAGCCCTGTTATCCTGTTTTTTTTTCGTTCTGCTTATTTCATGTTCGTTTATTTATCCAACACCTCGGGCCCAAGGCTGTTTCACCACGTTTTACATTTTATTGCATTTGAATACTTTATACTGTGCCCTTGCTTTGAGCGGTGCGAAAGGTGACATCCCCTATTAACCCGGACGGTTCTGGCCGTGTGTGTGCGCCCTCCACAGCCGGAGGACATTGGCCAGTCGCCGGTGGCCCCCACCACAAACGGCGACAAAGTGGACCTGGAGGCCTTCAGTGAGTTCACCAAGATCATCACTCCGGCCATCACCCGCGTCGTCGACTTTGCCAAAAAACTGCCCATGTTCTCGGAGGTGAGGCAACAGTGTGGCTTTGTTGTGTGTCTCAATGGGACGTTGGCTTTTCGTAAGGGGTGTCCTAGTGGGTTGTTGTATGTCATGTCTTAAGGCAGTGTGTGCTCCTCAGCGTCGGTCTCCCCCTATCTTTCCTAGCTTTTCTTTCCGTGTCTTTACTGTTTTTATTATTCACTGTGTCTACTGCATTAACAAATGTGTGTGTGTGTGTGTGTGTGTGTGTGTGTGTGTGTGTTTTCTTTTTGCTTTATTTGTTCTTCCGTATGCTAGATAAGGGCATAATGAACAAAACTAACGGTGTAGCAACAACAAAAAAAGACAAATCTATTCCTCACAGCACCAATTGATGGTATAAAGGCATGGAGAGAAGTAATGAATATTCTGTAATGAACAATGTGAGCACACGCCCAGCAGTAGAGATGTACGAGCCGAGGGGCATCTGCTCCTGCTAATAGTACGAGAAAAATATCCTTACATCCGTGGTGTTTGGCATACATCACCGGAACGATTGTCTCCAGGCTCCTATAACTAGAGCATGGCATTGGGATTTTTCATTGAGATTTGGATAGATATGGTCGTGTGGTGTGTTTGTTAAAGATAATAAAAGCCACTCTATCTCTCTCTCTCTC
Organism: Aplochiton taeniatus; assembly: GCA_017639675.1. Taxonomy (NCBI): domain Eukaryota; kingdom Metazoa; phylum Chordata; class Actinopteri; order Galaxiiformes; family Galaxiidae; genus Aplochiton; species Aplochiton taeniatus. Next base: position 12,583,383 of record CM030187.1, read on the forward strand.
TCTTTCTCTTGGTGGGTTTTTTGCTCGCCTCTCTCTGGCTTTCCGCCCTGTTATACCTCTCTTCCTCTGCTCCTCTTGCTCCTCTGCTTCTCCTCCTCCCGCCCTCCTCCTGTTTCTCTCGCTCTCCTCAGTTCTACTCCCGGCTGCCTCATGGAGCCGGGGTCGTCCCTCTTTGCTGTATGGATATGGTATGTGTGGTATGCGAGTCTTAAGTGTGCTAACCTCTTGCGCCATGCCCCCCCCCCCCCCCCCCCCAGTTGCCTTGCGAGGACCAGATCATCCTACTGAAAGGCTGCTGTATGGAGATCATGTCCCTGCGCGCCGCCGTGCGCTACGACCCCGGGAGCGAGACGCTGACGCTGAGCGGCGAGATGGCGGTGAAGCGCGAGCAGCTCAGGAACGGCGGGCTGGGCGTGGTGTCGGACGCCATCTTTGATTTGGGCAAGAGCCTGGCCCAGTTCAACCTGGACGACTCGGAGGTGGCCCTGCTGCAAGCCGTGCTGCTCATGAGCTCAGGTAAAGGTGGGGCCTGCGGGTCAAAGGTCACAGGTCCCAGGCAGGAGGTCCCGAATGGTGGTTTGTGGGAAAAGGCGCCACGCTGAGAACAAACTAGTAGCTTAGTTAGCTTAGCGTCTTAGCTTAGCTTGGTTTAAGTTCCTTTTCGAGGAGGCTTGACACACTGAGTCCAGTTGTAGTATCCCGCCAGAAATTATTGAAAAAGGAAGAGAGCCCATTTCAGGTCACACCCTCTTTCCAGCCTTGAATATCATTGGTCACGTGAAAGAGCTGTGGGAAAGCACACTGCGACTCTGGTCCATCAATGATTATTTAGTCCTATCTCATGTTGCTCTCAGCTATCTGCATTTTCCTGGTACACAGTTTCAATAGGCTTAGACAAGGTAGGTCCTGTCCTTATGTACCTTTACAGTCTTTTTAATCAGGCCCGTTGATATAAAACAGCCCATAATAATAAACGTTTTTCAATGTCTTTTACTGCCCATCTCTAAATCTTTTTTTTTTAATGCGGCGCTCACACCTACACCTACTCTCTACCGAACGGGGATGTCTGTCTTGTTGCAGAAGCCTGATGGAGAGCTTGTGTCTAACCCATCCCTGTATCCTCTCTCGTCCCCCCCCCCCCCCCCCCCCCCCCCCCCCCTCCCGCCCCGTCTCCCATCCCCCCCCAGACCGCTCGGGCCTGACGTGCACGGACAAGATCGAGAAGTGCCAGGAGACCTACCTGCTGGCGTTCGAGCACTACATCAACTCGCGTAAGCACAACATTCCTCACTTCTGGCCCAAGCTGCTGATGAAGGTGACCGACCTGCGCATGATCGGTGCGTGCCACGCCTCCCGCTTCCTCCACATGAAGGTGGAGTGTCCCAACGAACTCTTCCCCCCACTCTTCCTGGAGGTCTTCGAGGACCAGGACGTGTGAAGAAGAAGAAGAAGAAGAAGAAGAAGAAGAAGAAGAAGATGGGGAGGCAGGACGAAGCAAAAAATATATATATATATTAAAATGGCAGCGGGGACTTTTTGCGGGAGGTGTGGGTGAAGTGGAGGGTCTCTTTTTTGTGTGTGTGTTTCTCCAACGACAACGACAGTGCACCAGCAGCGGAAGTCAAACAAACCATCGGATTTTGTTTTTCAACCCCTCGCTCCTTCCTCCCTCTTCCTCTTCCTCCACCGCTTTTTAAGATCTGTTATTTTGGGGGGGGCCCTTCTGTCTGAGCACGACGTCTTATACAGTGAGAGTTGCAGCCATTTTGCCAGGCTCCCACATCCACACCCACACACACCCACACACACACACACACACACACACACACACTCAAAACGAAAACAAGACATTCAATATATGCTCCAGCATCGTTATACTCACATTAGAACCTCAGCTCCTCGGCATTGGCCCCCTTCTCCAGGGCACCACAGGGGGGCCGTGCCGCTTTCTCCACTCCTGTGTTACAGGACCATTCAATCGGGCTCCTCGCAGCTTTGCCCCGGTTGGCAATTTGAGCTACCAGCCTCCACCGCTGGTCAGCTCAAGTCTCAGTGTGAATCGTCCCCGAACCGGTGTAAAACACTGGTTTCGGGGGGGCCACACGAGCCACCGATGAGGGAAAACACACTCGCGCCGACCGTCAGGAAGCGCTGTCGAGTGTGTGCGTTCTGAAGTGTTGGGCCGATGCTAAAAGCATCGCTTCATGTCGTCTAACGACCAGAGCAGAGCAGAGCTGCGCGACCCCACCCTCAAAGTCGATCTGAGCGGTCAGAGCCCCGTTGGAGCAGCGATCATGGTTTTGTACCCGGTGCTATATTTATAACAAGGCTCCTCCAGCGGATGAATGGTGGGTCTACCTTGTACAACCGCAGACCATAGCCTCGTATCTACCTTCAGTTCTGTCATCGGGACCGGTTCCTGTGACACACACACACTCACACACACACACACACACACACACACACACACACACACACACACCAACATAATTATACAGTGGGCAGAGCTGCCTTGTCATTGCCTGTGCTGCCAGTGCCAGAGGTAGAACCTTCCGTGAATGACAATTGAGCCTTTCTCTAGCCAAGGAGAGCCGGGGAAGGCAAGGAAGGACGGAGGGGAGGGGGGGGGGGGGGGGGTGGGGGGGGGGTGGGGGAGTGGCCATGGGGCCACTAACAGGATTTCACTCAGGGGAGGGAGGAAAGGGACAAAAGGTGGAGGGAACGAAGAAAGAGGAAAGACAGAGAGAGAGAAAGAAAGCAAGAAAGGGGGATTTGGTAGCAGGCGTGCAGACTGAGTGCCTGGAGACAGAACAGGTTCTATGGAGACCTCCACACCCAATCTCCAAGGAGGGCTTGAATAGCAGTGAGAGCAGGAACCAGGCATGGAAGCTAAATTTACAATCACACACACACTCACACACACCTTCACCTCAGAAAACTCGATTGCCTCATTTACTGTATGCACTTCAGTGCTGTAGCCCTGATTAAAAGGGTTTTTATTTTTGTGAGTCCAGTCTTCTTTTGGACTCTGCTCAGTGTGGCCCTTCCAGGCTTCCGTACACAGTCGCCTTTTACTGTGGGCATCACTAAGAGCAGGCGAAAGGCCAAGATGGCTGCCATTTACCTCAAAACGGACACACCCCAGGCTGGGGTGGCAACACTGCCCCTGTGCTGACAGGCTCTACCTCACCTCTCTGGACACAGGGCAGCTGACCTCAGCCTCCGCCTACACACACATACGCAGCAACACACACACACACACACACCAATCACTCATATCACAAACATGCACACAGTCACTTTGGCGCGTGCAGCATAACACACCACAAGTGTGTAATTACGCATGGATGTACACTTGTAGGCATAAGCTGATCATACACTCACACCTACACACACACAAACACAGATACAGATAAACATCCTCAGTTCTATAAGCTGATGATACACGCACACACACACACACATACACACACACACACACACACACACACAGAGAGAGATACAGACACAAACATCCTCAGTCAATATTACTCAGTCAAAACGAAATACCACTGAAGACAGGAGGGCCAGCCATTCCACTGAGTTGATATCACAGATTTTTTTAAAGGGGATGGTGGTTACCATTACTTTGGGGTTTCTCTCTTTTATTTTGTTGTGTGGGACCAAGTGTCATTCTTTTTGTGGAATTTGGAGTCCCTTCGTTTCTGTCCAAGCTCATGCTAAATCATTCATCTGGAGGACGACGGACAAACAGCTCAGCTGCCGCCAGCCCCTGATGAGTAGCGGGAGGAGCCATAGGCGAGAGCCAATAGCAGAGCCCGGATGGCCGGATGGGTTTTACACTAGTTTGAGGGGGGGAAAAAGGAAGAGAAGAAAAAAAGACAACCTATTTTTTATCTATTGCCAAGCCGTACTGTGTGGAAATGGGTCATGTGACAGGGCGGGGTCCTTGTGCAAGGGAGGACAAAAGGCGGTTTGTGATGGGAGTGAGGGGGGAAGAAGGGGATTGTGGGTGCTCGTCCCTCCTCTGGAGGAGAGAACTAGAACATCAGAGAGCCGCCTGGAGCTGAAAAAAACAACAAAACAAACAACAAAAACAACCACAACAACCAGCCGCCCCTCATCACCTAATCATCAACCACACGTACCCTGCCTCGGGGGGTTGAACCCCCCTCTCGTCCCCTCATCCTCGATCGCCCCCCCACCCCCCACTCCCGTCAGTCCATGCCCACCTGTCGACCTTGCCCGTGGCTTTGGAGCCTAGCTCGCAGCGCCCCCCCCCCCAACCCACCACCTTCTTTCGGGACCCCCATCCCCCTCAGCCAGGCTTGTGTTTTTTGTTTTGCACTACTTAAGCGGTCCCAGTGCCTGCCCCCTCTCCCTCCCCTTCCCTCGACAACTACCAAGGTTCTCCTACCACGGGGTTTGGGTGTTCAGGGTTTAAGCCCGTGGAACTATCCTGCTCACTGGGGCAGAGGACTCCTCCTAGCATGGCAGTATTAAACCAACACTACCCACCTCCACACTCACCTTTTGGTGGTGTGTGTGTTTGTGTGTGTGCGCGAGCGTGCATGGCAGCGGTGGGAGAGAGCAAGGTGGTCTGAGAGAGCCCCCATCGTTTGTCACTCGCTTCCTAACGACGTAGCCCACCCCCCCCCACCCCACCCCCCTCCCACGTGCCATTTCAAACCTGGCTCCCCTTGTGCCCCAGATTGTCCCTGCGAAAGGCGCTGACATGGCCTCTAAATATTGACACCAAAATGGAAACTGGGCCTCTCCCTTGTGAGACATGGCTGGCCATACTAGCCGCACATGTGCGGCGTCACCGGAATGAATGTGAACAGCAACACAAAGCAGCAGCGGGAACGAGGAATGCGGACGCGAGAGTGTGAGAAAAACAAAGAAAGAAAGAAAGAAAGAAGGAAGGAAAGCAGGGCGGGGAGGAGGTATGGGCTCTGCTACTCGGCCCATGCATCTTTTCCTGTATGTGGGCCGGGTGGTGGGGGGTTGGGCTATCCCTGTCTCTCAGGCTGTGTTACCAACTTGAAGGAGAGAGACAGCATTGCATCATCAGGTAGTCTCTCCTGGGTGACTCCAGCATATTGTAACACAGGTCTGCCATGCCCCCATCCCCATCCCCCTCCCCCTCCCTCCCCTCCTATCCCTGCCCATGTGCCACCCTCAAAAAGACGACGGCCTCGGGAGTCGAGCCACGATAAAACAAACAGATCTGACACCCAACGGGAATTCAGCCGTCTTTCAAACTAGATGCACGTGGCGGAGGAGAAAGGTCCCATGGTAGCGACATCATGGTTCTGGAGAGCTTACTGGGTAATGTGTGACTATGTGGGTGGAAATGCTGCTTTACCTTCAGAGTCTGTTTTTCATTGTGAAAGAAACAGAAACTAAAGATGATATATGAGATGATTATAAACCCAGAAAAGAAAATGTAAAAAAATAAATAATAATACAAAAAAAGACTCCTGAACAAATGGCTTCGGAGATTAAGCTGACTTTTTTTTAATTCATATTTTATTTTTTTGGTCTGTTTTTGGCGCTTAAACTGCTCTGTGTAAAAGATAAAAAAGATCAGCCGTAGGCACTTTTTGACCATGCGTGCAGTGTAACGTATTTCACTTATTTTTGATGTCACGTATACATTAAGTTGATAAGCCAACTGCTCTGTTGTCAGTGTATCTGTCTGAGTGTCCGTCCCTTCTCTCAAGAGGAATTTACAACCAACAAAACAGGAATATTTTCTTTTTTTATATTTGTTTCCTTTTTTTTTATGAAACAAGACCATAAAACACAAACAGGAAATATACAATGCAACCGCAACTGAAAATACAAGAGAAAAAAAACTGAAACACAATCTTCTCATACCTCACGGAACATTAATGAACTTTGGAGGAGTCGGGATTTGCAGGCACATGTGGAATTGCATAATATGTGTGTGTATATGTATACATATACACACACATGTATATATTTAAAAAGAACTTGTGCTGTTGGCGAGTTTGCATCTGTAATAGCTACAAAAAGGCCTTGCCCTTAAACTCTGGTGCTCTCGACCTTATCCAATTGGTTATATGAGGATCGTGGATGCAGTACAAAACCACGAAAAAGTCAGGCATCGCCCAGATACTTCTAAACGCGTCGGCCGCCACATTGAGGCGCGTCCACCCAGACAGTCACTTCTAAATGTGAAGAACAGCCCAGAGTGTGAGGAAGGTCTTTTGTAAAGGTAGCGTGCTTTAGGGTATTGAATGTAGCTGACGGGATGGGGCTGGACCTGAGTCCTACACCCACAACCTCACTTCCGCTCACCAGCAGAATGGACGATGGAGTCACATAGATGTTACACAACCAACAAACTGAGAGATATTGCCCCCCTGCAAGGGGCAACTCTGTGTTTTTACTCCTTTTTTTTCCTTTTTTTTTGTACTTCTGTTTTATTTTTGTTATTTTCATTTTTTTTTCTTTTGGCAATAACCAAGGATGTAAATACAAGAAGAAAATAATTAAGAATGACACCAGTTTATGTTAAACCATATGCAACAAGAGTACAGCACTTATGTACACTAGCCCTCCATCTTAAAACAAAACAAAACATGAAAACAGAAGTATTTTCAATTTTTTTTATTTCATACATCTGTTTGTGCTTGTGTGTATACACTTCCACATGCACATGTGAATCCATAATAAGTGCCCCTTGACTTCTGCTATATGACCCTGTGCCTCCTTTTATTATGTTCATGGAAATAAGGCCCCTATTCCTCTGCCACAACCAACTACACACTCAATATGAATAAGTGTTTAAATGCGTGTACATCTGTATAATTTGATGATGCTCTATCAGACTAGCTTCATGCAGGTAGTGGGAGCAACCACCATGGGCAAAGGTTGGGGGGGGGGGGGGGTTGGGGACCTGGGACTGGTGCATGGGTCAGGAAGATATCTCTGGAAAAAATAAGATGGTTCTTTTGCCTTTTGACGTTGAGAACCTCCCCTTGCTTTGGCCGTTGCTGCAACTACCTCCATCTTAGTTTCATGAGTAGCTGAGAAACCCCACTATCACCCCTTTCCCCCTGGAGTTCTCTATTGGTTCACTCAAGAAAAAGGAAAAAAAAATCACACATTGGTGGGAGATGGTCTGTGATGTATGGATTTGTATTTTGTATTTTGTATTTTTTTTGCCCCATGCCAAATTTAGAGTATGTAAACATGAAAGTAGCACGATGTCTATGCAATTCCAACAAGTGTGCTCATTTCGAGCGCGAGCCACTCAGTCACACTCTCCAATGTAAAATGAAATCCCAATCTAGTCTGGTTGCCCCCTTTTCGGCCCACTCCTCCTTATGGAGACCAGGGGTCCTAGTTTGACCTCGATGCTAAGACCCCTTGCTACTCTTTGTGGGCCAAAGTCCAGGACCGCCGTTCAAAAAGTATTTTTGAAACTTCACCCTAACAAAAGTGTTATGCTAAACAATCAGGAATTTGGATGACACCTTTTGGGCTTGGGACGGGAAAGTTGTGCACCTCACAAAATGTTCAACTGGGCTCACATTCGTGTCCACTGATTCTCAGTCCACTGAAGTGAAAATTGCCTTTAGCCCAGCGTACCGGCTGGTCTCTGGGGTCAATGGACACCACTCTCTGGTTTGAATGGTCAGTAGGGGGGAGGCCCATGGGGGTATATCAAAGATACAAGACAAGACACAAGCTGTGCTGTTGTTTGTAAACTGCTCTGCAAGTGGTCGGGTAAGTGTGCGTCGGTGTGTGTGGGTGTGTTCCATGTTCGTTTGGGTGTGACAAGTGTGCTGTTGATGGAGCGCTCTCATGGCTTGGTGGGGCTATTCAAAGAACATCACGCGAGCTCAATAGGCCCAGACCCAGATCTTCCAATCGTATCGCTCGTAGAGAAACACAAAGAAAACAATGCTTGCCTAGCTGAGCTTTAAATGATTCAAATATGTGGCCAAATGAATGTAACGCCAGACGTAGTGGTGCTCGGTCGGTGATAGGCATACGTCCCGGAGACTTCACGTGAACCGCTTAATGGTGGGGCGACCTTTGACCTGTTCTAAAGAGGTGAAAGGAAACACACCGGCAGGCTCGCAATAGCACGCTGATGCACTAAACAACCCTGAAAATAAGTCCCCCTCGCCCAAATCTACAGCTTTATGGCGCTCGAAATGAAAAGCTCCAATTAGAGATGCACTTTCAGCAGCCCTCATTCAGCCTAGCTGGAAAGAAATAGGACATGATGATTGTGAATACATTTTAAATATAGTGATTGCACCCTGCAAGGGCTAGATGGCTGTTGCAACATTGAACTGTTACTTTGAATTAGTGGAACCGTTTCACAGTTTGTCTGCAGCCCCGCAGTGGCTGTTGTCGATTTTACGTTGTTTTTCTTTAATTCGTTTTTAATAAAGTGCAATATGTAGATGAACGGTACTGTCGTATGACTGGTCTTGCTAGACTTGATCAGGCAATTTAAATGTGTGGAAATACAAATTTGCATGTTGTTTTTTTTAACATGCACACGTCCATGAGAGCTTCACATCCCACACGAACCTAGAGAAACCCACTCTTTTCGAAACACACACACACACACGTACACACAGACGTGTAGCACACAGCCGTGTGACCGGGTCTAAGAAAGCTATTGAAGGATTCTCTCAGGTAAAAGGACATTTTCTAATAAATGATGATTAACCTTAGATGAACCACCATTTGTTAGCTCATCATTTTTTGTCCTCCTTGATTGGGAATGTGTGATGGTGTTCTGTCCTTTATATTTTTCTCATCTTCCATGTTTAGTCGGGGCAAGTGACCGGCTGAAAGAAAATCAGGTTTAGGGGTACATATCCATTACGTAGTTTGGAAACGAGTGCCCATGGGATATGTTTGGCAGTGCACACTGTAAAAAAAAAAAAAAAAAGAAACGCAAACACAAAACTTTTATTCAACTTAAAGGGCAGAGAGTTAAGCCCATTATTCACAAAAGCCTTGTTTCACCTTGTAAGCAGCATATACATAGGCCCGATATCACAGCTGGCCTTTTGACAGTCCCAAACGTCCTACGGTGTACAATATGCATACCAACTATAACGCATTGAAAATGCACCCCCCTCTCCCCGAAGCTAAAGTGCCAGCAGCAATCCACACACCCAAACGCCCTTGCTCTGTTCCACTTTATCTCCCAGCCGTCTGTTAGTCGGCCCGTCGAACATGTCACCAGTACCTAAGCCAGAAAAGAAAAAAAGCCTTTTCTCCCGCCTCTTACCACATACCTAGTCTACTTTGGTGTGCTTACTTCTTGTCTAATACGTTGTGATGTAATGAGCTGCTGATATGGCTGACTATGTGCCTCTGTATGCGTGTGCATGTGAGCAGTCTTACGGTTCTCCTGCGAGGACCCGCCTTCTTTGTTTTGTGTCGTCATGGAAGCTTGTCTCGTTGTTGACGTGGGACGGATCGGCTTCATTCACCCGCCCCCTACAGAAACCCCACCCCCACCCCCACCCACACCCCCACCCACACCCCCACCCACATGTGATCTCCAAAGCACCTTTTGAGGCCGCACAATGAGATTGGGACTCTGTCGAACAGAGCCCTGTCACAGATTTCTATTATTTGCCCTTGAAGAATGTAGCCAGCAATGTGTTCAAAGGGCTGGTTGGAGTGGGGGGGGCTGATGAACTGTTTCTGGGGCCCATAAGTCAGGAGAACAGAAAGCATTTGGGGGTAATGCTTTAAAGGAGGCGAGGAATGGCTTTCAGCTTGCAAATGAAAACCAGACTGTAGATGGCGTTATATACTGTTTCTCCTGTTTTTCTTTTTCTCTTTTTCTCTTTTTTTGTTCTGTCTTTGCAGGTTTTTTTAAATTGCAGCCTCACTGATCGGATTTTGTATTGCTCCCCTGTGGCAGAGTAATGCAGTGTTTTGTATGTACAGGTAGATGATTCATGTGGACATTCATTTGCTTGCTTAGACTAGAAGCAGGTGGCGTAGTGGAATCCATGGGAAAATAGGAAAAATTGCCCGCCGGTTTATTCCAGTTAAGGCTTCCAGAAGTTGTAAGGTTACTGTTTGAGCACCATAGAAATTGGCTAATTCTTGGCCATTTGTCCTACTGTGCCCTGTTGAGCCAAAACAGGAACCCAGGAATAACATTTGAATTGATAGTTTGATCAAGGTTTATTATCAACTTTATTATCAACTCATTTGGAACACAGTGAATTATATGGGCCTGAACCGGTAGCTCTCTACGTGCATGTAGCTCTCGTATTGTGAGGTACATGGCCTGTTATGTAATGACTGTTACATTTTGTTCAGTTAGCTAACCTCCCTCTCCCCAATATATTCTGCATGTTAGAACAAACAGGCAAAAGTGTTGGTCACTGAGTGGCTCTGTGTGGCATCGGGAGCCCAATCTATGGATCTGCGCTATGGCGAGCCCTCTATCTCAGGCATGGTAGCTGTGAACTTGGCTGCATGAAGACCAATGAATGACTCTTAAGGGGACACAAAATGGGGTCCTATTACCTACTATAATGTCAAAGGTTGGCAAAGGAAGAGTAGGTGAAAGTATAAGACGACGAGCGAGGTTGAATAGCTCGTCGGTTGGCTTTCCGTGGCTTGGACTACCTACGTGTGTACTATGTCAGATGAGATTTATAATCCTGGAGATATTTTTGTACATGGGTGGGGAATGATTTGCCTAGACAGCAAAGAATGTAAAACAAATTAACTAATCTAGTAGAAAAACGTTGCAGTTGGTTTGTGGGAAATATTTTTGATGACTATTCAAGGAACGGGCTGCGGAACTGTATTATACTTGGTGTATGAATACTGTGCATATATGCAATATTTGTCAAATTGAAAACGGGTTGGAATGGGTCAGAACTGCTCAGGTTTTGAATTTTGGGCCTCAAAGGGTGCTTGTCCTAGTACGCCCCCCCCCCCCCCCCCCCCCCCCCCCCCCCCTCCCGTGCTGTCTCTCCTGTGGTTACCACGGCAACACCTTGTCAGGAACCCACCTCACACATATCCCATCCATGGCTTTCATGGCACATATGTAAGAGCACACGCATACACACACACACAGGGCGGATGGAAAACGTTATGCTTCTTCGTGCTCTCACCGTAACAAAGAGGGTTCGAATGGATGATGACCTTTCACCCTGTTTACGTTTAATTTACGTCAGTGGATCACTCTGAAATCAGCCAACTCCATCCCATCTGAATCCGTTCTTTTTAATGCAGTTCGATAGATCTGGAAGATCCATTTCAGGGTGTCAAACTGCCTCTCTTTCTGTGTCAGCAGTCCTCAGATCAGACATGGCTCTGGGGGTTCTCGTGTTGTACAGATATGATGTCTTTATGTAACGGTCTCGTATCACCTTTTGCAATCCACTGTCCCATTGAGAGGCGTCCTGTGCCAATGATTTCTCTGAGGGTTTTGACTGTGTGTTTTTATACGACACCCTGTTCAAGATGGTTTGGTTTATTTCACCATGTTTGACCAATGAAAACACGCTGATGAGAACCTCGATGTTTAAAGGGTGGAGTCTCTTTCTCAAGTCATTTCTTGGGACCACTTGTTGTTTTTACTGGGTCTCCTGTTATTCTGTTCTTTCTCTGATATTCTCAAGGAGTTTGTTCCAAAACGGACCACTTTCCAACATCTCAGTGTATGACATTACGGTTACGGAAACAATACTTCAAACAATCCTTTAAGCCAGCAGTACATGTAAAATCTCTCTCACTCATCTCTCTCATCTTCTACCGCTTATCCTGTTTTACAGGGTCGCGGGGGGGCTGGAGCCTATCCCAGCCAACACAGGGCGTAAGGCAGGGTACACCCTGGACAGGACGCCAGTCTATCACGTAAAATCTGTCAGTACAAAATGCAAAGCTATACACTACTATTACCAGTACTACTATAACTAATACAACTACCATTCGAGGCTTTGGGAATTCTCTCTCTTTTTTTTGGTATCACTCTTCTATCTGAGCTTGCACTGTGATCGCTGAGGCTGCGGGGAGGGGGGGGGGGGATCGTGACACGGGCGGGTGCTTCACGGACACTCGGGGGGTCACAGCCCTCTCTCAAAGGTCAGAGGTCTAAAGGCGGGCCCACAGGACAAGACGGTGGGCGCTCTGTAGCGCATGGTGTTAGACCTCGGGTGGTCCGTTAGAGGGTTCAGTCTGTTAGGGCTCCTGGGACACCTTCACCTGGGGACAGCGGCCTAAGAGGGGGGGGGGGAAGCTTCTTGATAGAGGGAGGGGGTGGGGGTGGGGGTGGGGTGGGGGGGGGGTTATAGTGGAGGATTCTGCGGAGAACTAGCCAGCCAAATGAACCAGTAGGATGAGCCGTCTCTTTGGCCCTCACAGTGTGGAGGATGTCCAGGCTTGGCTCTTTATCTGGGCCTGGCAGTGGGCAGGTGGGCGCAATGCTAAGACCCTCGCAGAGAAACATGTGGCCTTGCATTGCTTCTAGAGTAGGGAATCCGTTTCACTTTCCGTCTGTCGGTACTTCTTTCTCTCTGTCTATCTTTCTGTTTCTCTCACTCTTTGATGCAGTCAGCTGTCACACACAAAAGTGACAAGCAGCGGAACAGTATTCAGGATCCGTTCACTCAAAGCACAGGGACAAACACAGGCATCAGCATCCAGACAGGCTGTAGGAAAAACTTGGGGCAAAACATCTTTACTCACAGACACACTCTTTAAAAGACATACAGACATGCACACACACACACACACACACACACACACACACACACACAGGACACCTCCGAACATCTACTGTGATCTCCTCTTTCACCACCCTCCATCATCACACCCACCACCACCAACACCGCCCAAACTTTGAGCCCTGAACCTTGACCTCTCAACCTGAACCCCCTTTTTCCTGGACCTGTAACCTTGCACCCCAGTCTTATGTCCTGTCCCAGTATCTGGCCCATACACCCCTCCCCCCCTTCTATTCCTCCAATAAGCGTCCAGCGGGTGGTGTGATGTCAGGTTTTTTTTGTGGTGGGCTGCTTATGACAGGTCCAGACAATCAGCGTGTTTGTAAACGTCAAAAGTGTGATTTTCAGATCTTTGTTTATGGTCAGGATTTTAAAGGAAGATATTTTTATGGTAATTGTTGCTGGTCTATTTTACTATATATTTATGTAATAAATATGTGACTAAATTTACATCTGGCCGGCTCTCTGGTTTGTTATTGTTTCCATGTTTTTCTCCCTCCACTCTCTCCTTGCATGTTTTCTCATGCATACGTTTGACAGCGGACCACTGCAATCCAATGCAAGGAGGTGGGGTGGAGGGGTGGAAGAAAGAGCTTAGGCAATGCTTGAGTTCCTGTCAGCTTAGTAAAGACACATCCTCCCAATGTGCCATGCTCCATAGCACCGTGTGACATGAAGACAGGAAAATAAACCACCGGGGATGTTAACAGAACCTGATACAAGAAGTGTTTCGTGCGAACGTATTGTTATCTGCGATGACCAAGCACACATCAACACCAGCCCAATACTCCATAGAGGAACGTTTCAAACACAGACCCAGCCGATTCTCTCTATCCGAAGTGAACAGGCTTTGGTCTGACCACCGGTTTTATGGTTTGCGCCATCCCACTTTTCCATTAATCAAGACTAGCATTTGAAATACAGCATCATAAAATCCCCCTCACGCTTTCTCCCAGTTTTCCATGCGTATACCTGCCCGGTGGGGATTGTTGACCGACAAAATCATGCATACTGGCCCGTTTCTTGTTAAGCTTGTAGTTTACCGTCGCAGTCAGCAGAGAAATGGAAATGCACAAAGCTTAAATAGCAGTAAAAGATGAGGGAGAGGAGTCTGTGCAATAACTTTATGGTAGAGGTAGAGGGGGGGGGGGGGGTTGCGTGTTTATTAAGAGGCCTTGTGGTTTATCATCCACAATTTATTGCATAACTAAATGAGATGTCTTACTAATAGACTGTTTTAGTGCTCAGATGTTTACAAGTGCATAAACATAAATAGGTAGATACAGAAACTATGATATGGAACGTAAATTCTCGGTGATTTACGGTCGACCCTTAACTCAATTTGACTGCTTTACACTGAATTCCGAAACATGAACAAACCAGTAAATAGTTTGTCCGGGACAACTCACAGGGTTCACTTCAGGGGTCGCTAAGGTGAAGGCGTCAAGAGGCCGAGAGTCACTCTTTGGCGGCAGAAAGACTGCAGACTACGAATATATAGACCAAACCAAAAAAACAAATAAAAATACCACTTAATATTAATACATCTGTATCACTTTTCCAAGCAAATCAGGCCAAGTACTTATCATATCTCTTATTAATTTAATGCGGGTAATTTTGAACATCAAGTTTTATATCTCCTTAAAGCTTGTTTTGATAAATATCTACAAAGACTACGAATATATAGACCACATTTACAATGAAAAGTAGGGGAAATTTAGAAAGAGTCGGAAATGTTATTTCTTATTTCTTTCGTTAAAATAGACAAGGCGACGACGGCATGCTGAGAAATCTCTGTATCCTTTCCTCAACACACCCATGTAAGTGGCTGTGCAAGGTGCTATTTTCTTCCCGTCGTGAATGGCTGGGAATGAGTCACGTCATGACAGAAGTCCCTCAATAAGACCCGTCTCGGAGCCGCCGCTCGGAGGGTCTATATTGCATGAAGCCTGGCATGTGGGTGGAAGCTGTTGTGGGGGCTGTGATCTCACAAGGGCAGCTTTCCAACCAACCAATCCCTCCCTTTCTCTTTGGACCCTAGCCCTGCCCCCCTCCCTTCCACCTCCTCTCTTCTCTTGTTCCTTTTTTTTTCTCCCGCCCTCCATGCCCAGTGGTAGCAGGAATTTTCCACTCAGCAGCAGACAAACATCGCTGCCAGCTGTGCTGTCAATTAAAGTATCTGCTCATGTGTGTGCATATACAGTCTCCTATCCCCTCTTCAAAAAAAACCTTCCCATACTCTTTGGGTTTATTTCTTTCTCCCCTAATGCATGCTAATCACGCCTCGGGTTTGTTTTTATGATGGGGAACGTGTACACACTCAAACAAGACTCTAAATGACTAGTTTTCCCTTTTTTCTTGTTTGCTTCTAACTTCTTCTTTCTAACTTCTTTTGCTTTCCTGCATGTCTTGCGGTCCACTGGGGGAAACAAAAAAACACACAGGAAGATAACATACATGCCTTGCCCTTAGTGCGTATGAGGATGTGGGGCTGGCTTCCCATTGAACAGCCGGCTTTAGATTGAAGCCCACCACAGTGACTCAGAATAAGAGGCAGGGGGGTTGGTGCACCAAGCTGTCAGTCTCGCCTGTCCCCCACATTGCTTGTAAGCAAACTCGGATTGACTCTGACAGCCTCTCTCTCTCTCTCTCTCTCTCTCTCTCTCTCTCTCTCTCTCTCTCTCTCTCTCTCTCTCTCTCTCTCTCTCTCTCTCTCTCTCTCTCTCTCTCTCTCTCTCTCTCTCTCTCTCTCTCTCTCACTGTAGAACATTCTGTTCTTAAACTCTATCTATTCAAACCCATCCTCCTACTGTACCGCTCCCTTTCTCCCTCTCCCACTCTCTCTCTCTCTCTCTCTCTCTGTCTCTCTCTTTTTTTTTTTTTCTGACACAGGCAGAAGTGTTTTTCTCGGCGTTGCACGCTTATGAAACACCCACAAGCCTATGTACCCTGCGTTCAGCACACAGAAAGAAAAATCTATTCAGTAGCCTAAGTGGCTCCCCTCCCTTTCTGCCTTGTCCTCAGCTGAACTACTGTAGTTCAGGTGAGGACACCAAAGTGAGAGCAGCCCCCAGTCCCCCCTCCCTTCCATACCCCTTCCGGAGAGAACAGAAAAGGGATCTGTGGAGGATTACTACAATCATTGGATCAGGCCTAAGTAGTGTGTGCCCACTGGAGAAAATTTGGAGGTAGTCGATGGGAGAAAGGAGATCAGTCAGTGTACACTGCGCAGGGGGAAGAAAAAATACCAGGAAAACAAAACTTGGACGAGAAGAGCTCCAAGAAGAAGTACCGACAGCATTCTTCCGAAAACAAGCAATTAGGTATCTCTATGTAGAGAAGCATCCATAAAATCAACTATGCATTTCTGTAAAAGAAAAACACACACACGCACACACACACACACACACACACACACAACACATAGGCCTAGTACAACGAAAAAGACTTCAGTTTAAAGTTTCCTAGAAAAAAAACAGGGGTCCGTGTTGTGTGCGTGTCTTAGAACGGACGATGGAATTTAGACTCACTGGGGGCCTCTGCAGGGGTAAGGGCTGAGGCTACAGCCTAGTGTGCGCTATGCCTGAGTGGACAGAAGAAGAGGTAAACAGGCAGACAGAATAGCGGATGCTAGGAGTTCTGAGACTGGGTCATGTGGACGCAGACAAGCCGCAAGGGAGGGAAGGAGGCAGGGAGGGAGTGAGAGTTATCCTAGGACAATCAGAGAGGATGCTGAGTTTGTCATGTTACGTCATGGCTACATCCTCTCCCAGTCTGCTTACATAACAGAGTCACAAGCCAACAGAGAGAACGGGGGGAGAGAGAGGAGTTGCGTGTGAGAGAGAACCTACAATGTTAGGCTAAGTAGACTGTTCACAGCTGATGCATGCTAAAACACTTCTCCCCTTATCATATCTATGCCCCTTCTCAGAAGTCCAAAGTCCAGGTATCCCCTGAAATCAAGACACTGTATTTTGATTCTATTTACGGACAAGCTGAAGGCCGTCTTGTTAGTCAAAACATCCTGTAAAGTATGCCCAATCATGACTAATAATACTATGTTATGATGTTACAGTACAAGATAAAGGTTTTCAGAAATATAAAATAAAAATAAATCGTTTGGTTAAAAGGTAGTTTTTTTTTGGGGGGGGGGCTATAATTTTACATGATTTTTGTATGAAGTTTATATAATTGTGCATTAATCCAACAGTTTGTAGGCCCTGTCTTCGAGCGTTGTCAATGCTTTTAGCGCCATCATCTGTTACAACGACAAACTGCAAATAACTGTGATTTCCGGAAGTCATAGGCGGAAACAGAAAGAGCACGCATCTTTACGCTAAAGATCGTATCGTGCAGACAAAAACAAGCTTCGTTGAAAATGGCTGGCATAGGAGAGGACGAGCTGCAACAGCTCGAATACTTATCATTGGTGTCGAAAGTATGCACAGAACTGGACAACCATCTGGGAATAAGCGATAAAGACCTTGGTATGCAACCTAATATTATTTGAAAACCAGTGTCTGCCTAGCTTAGCTATACCAAACGTGTAAACAATCGAACTTAGCCTAGCCTTAGACAGTTAACTTGCTAGCTACAAGGTTTAGCGAGCTAGCTAACATGGAGTTATGAAAGTAATCAACAGAAAATGATAATATTTGTGTTTACTGTTACAGCGGAATTTGTGATCAGTCTTGCTGAAAAGGAGCCTTCGTTTGATGGATTTAAATCCCTTTTGCTTAAGAATGGGGCCGAGTTCACAGTGAGTTAACGTTACTTGCTTACTAACCAGCGGTGTTAGCGAACGCTTTTCTAATCCACGTTGTCGTATACTTTCTATGTATTTTGTATACTGTTTATTTGATCTTGAGTCTTGTGCGCAACGTTAGTGTTCCCTGTTTCTCCTTGTTACAGGATTCCCTCGTTGGTAACTTGCTCAGACTTATTCAAACAATGCGACCTCCGCCGAAGTCAACGTCGAACAAATGTAAGCAGTTGCACTGGGTTACTATTTAATTACATGGACGTAATGTAGTACTAATTGAACTAAGTGGACTACCTGGTATCATTTTTAACTGATTTCTGTTTTCAATGTACACCAGCTTCCGAGCCCGGGGTCAAGCATAAGACTGAAAAAGAGAAGCTGAAAGAGATGTTCCCTGCGTTGTGCCGAGCAAACGATCCTGTCCCCAAGGTGGGTCTTGCTGGTTAGACTAACGTTGTTAGATTGATGTATGCAGCATAACAAAATCATCATATCATGGAGAACAAATTGAGAACTTACCACTTAATTTACAACTTTTCAGAATACTCCCTCATCTTTGCCTTCATTGACTATCAATAAGGGTATTACTTTGAAAGAATGTCAAACCTGTTTTCCAATCATCATCATCATCCTTTTGAAATATATATATATTTTTTGCATTTCCCCAGAGTCTATTGGATGAAGATGACGTGAAAATAGCAGCCGACGCCATGAAGGAGCTGGAGATGTTCATGCCCAGCATCAGTGGACCGGACTCCAAGAGCAGCATAAGCCGGTACGGAGAAAAAAAAAATCACTCGGACCCGTCGCAACCACGCCACTCTCTGCGTGTCCCGCACTGCTCATTCATTCCGTTTTGTATTGCATGTGACTCCTCTTCTTCTCAGGTCAGATAAAAAGAGGCGACACAGCAGAAGTCGTAGTCGAAGCCGAGACAGGGACAGAGACAGAGACAGGGACAGGGACCGGAGGAGACGCCACCGTTCTCGCTCCAGGTCCAGGTCTCGCTCCAGAGACCGCCACAGAGACCGCAGCGACCGTGGCAAGAGACGGACGTCTCGATGGACCGAACGCTCGCCGAGTCCCCGCAGAGACCGGGACCGGGAAAGAGACCGAGGCAGGGACAAAGACAGAGAGAGGGAGAGAGATGTGGACTCTGACACAGAGAAAGGCTGGAAGGACAAACACGTGGACCGACCCCCGCCAGAGGAGCCCTCTGTGGGAGACATCTACAGCGGCAAAGTCACCAGCATCATGCAGTTTGGCTGCTTCGTTCAGCTGGAGGGGTTAAGGTCTGTAATATGGCACATTTAAGAATTATAGATGCAGAACTGTCACCATCTCATTGCAGGTATTTTTTTCATGGTGTTAACGTAAGCTGCCATTTGATCTTTTTTTTTTTTTAAGGAAACGCTGGGAAGGCTTGGTCCACATTTCCGAGCTGCGCCGAGAGGGCCGGGTGGCCAACGTAGCCGACGTGGTCAGCAAAGGTCAAAGGGTCAAGATCAAGGTGCTGTCCTTCACCGGCTCCAAGACGAGTCTGAGCATGAAGGTAAGACTACAAACGTTACAAGGGCACGAGGGCTTTGTAGTTTACAATCTTACAATACATGCACTTTACTTCTGTCAACCTACATATGTCCTGTCTGAAAAAATCTGCACTCACTAAATTGTTTCCTAAAAGTAACTCTTTAAACAGAAGGCCATGTTCTACAAACTTTGCTCTGTGCAAATGTCGTAAATGTTCGTTCGGTTACGTAAATAGCCATGCCAGGGTCATTTCTGCTCATAGCCACGTTGTGTACCCGCCACTTCCTGACAGGACGTGGACCAGGAGACGGGGGAGGACTTGAACCCCAACCGGAGGAGGAACGCCGGGCCCGACGGAGAGGAGACCACCATGAGGAACCCGGACCGGCCCGTCAGCGTCAACCTGGGCCACGCGCCCGAGGTGGACCTGCAGGACGACAGCACCGAGCGCAAGAGGCTCACCAAGATATCCGACCCGGAGAAGTGGGAGATCAAACAGGTAGCCGGGGGTTTTATCGCCGGGCAGAGCCGGAAGGGTGCTCCCGTGGGGAATACGGAAACGTTTGGAAAACAACATGGCCGCATGTTAGCCTCCGCGTCTTAGATTTTGTTTTGGATATCCCAAGGTCTAAAAATATCTTAATGTCTGGAATCATAAAAAGGGGAGGCATTCAATTTGATCCGGGGCAGAATGATCAGTGTAGATGTTTTATTTGACCGGTGTTTTGTGTCTTACAACAATGACCATTTCCGCACCGTCCAAGAACATGACACTGCGAGGCAGTGCGAGCAGGCAATGCAGACTCGGCCATGGGTAAATGCAAATTCAACGAGAAGCGGTTGGACAACGGAAGGAAACGTATTCATTCTTTTGTGGTTTGTTCTCAGATGATCGCCGCAAATGTTTTGTCCAGAGAGGAATTCCCGGACTTTGACGAAGAGACGGGGATCCTTCCCAAAGTGGACGATGAAGAAGGTAGGTCTTCACCGGGGCTTTAAAAACCAACGGTGCAACGCTTCCCGCTCGACGTGACATTGCCCCAGACGGGTTACACTGTGTGTGTGTGTGTGTGTGTGTGTGTGTGTGTGTGTGTGTGTGTGTGTGTGTGTGCGCGTGTTATCCAGACGGGTTACCCGTTGTGTTGTGCTGCTGTGTGTGTGTGTGTGTGTGTGTGTGTGTGTTTGTTATCCAGACGGGTTACCCATTGTGTTGTGTGTGTGTGTGTGTGTGTGTTATCCAGACGGGTTACACATTGTGTTGTGCTGTTGTGTGTGTGTGTGTGTGTTATCCAGACGGGTTACACATTGTGTTGTGCTGCTGTGTGTGTGTGTGTGTGTGTGTGTTTGTTATCCAGACGGGTTACCCATTGTGTTGTGTGTGTGTGTGTGTGTTATCCAGACGGGTTACACATTGTGTTGTGCTGTTGTGTGTGTGTGTGTGTGTTATCCAGACGGGTTACACATTGTGTTGTGTGTGTGTTATCCAGACGAGGACCTGGAGATTGAGCTGGTGGAGGAGGAGCCTCCGTTCCTCAGAGGCCACACCAAACAGAGTATGGACATGAGTCCCGTCAAAATCGTGAAGGTGAGATTGACCTTCCAGCCATCCTGTTTTGTTATCACTCTTATCTACTGCACTGCGTTTACCATCTTTCCTGGTCAATTATTGACTCTGTTAAGATGGCTAACCTTTTTTCTGTGCGTTCCCTTTCTCCGGAACCCCTTGTCTTTCTCCGCCGTTAGAATCCGGACGGCTCTCTGTCCCAAGCTGCCATGATGCAGAGTGCTCTGTCCAAGGAGAGGAGAGAGGTGAAGCAGGCCCAGCGGGAGGCCGAGATGGACTCCATCCCCATGGGCCTCAACAAACACTGGGTCGACCCCCTGCCTGACAGTAAGTGCCTCCCGAACACACAGTACCAGTCAAAAGTTTGGACACACTTTCCCATTGACTTGGTTGTGTGTGTGTGTGTGTGTGTGTGTGTGTGTGTGTATATATATATTACTTTATACATTATATATGTCATATGCATAATACATATAGCTTATGCATTACTGCAGACATGATATATATGTATGAATTATTCATATTTGGAGTGTCCTGGAAAGCAGTAGTCACTGACAGGGTCATTTATGATTAATGAATCCATGTTCTTTCATGAAACATCCAATTCTTAGCACTGCTGTATGTGTAACGTGTGAAGAAAAGGGTCAGCCATCTTTCTTTTCTCAGCCGTATCCAATCCCCCCTTAGGCCTGGCTGGGCCAGACTTCCTCAGCCCTGGCCCCTAAGGGTCACCAACCAGGGCCGGAGATGCTTATCTGGCTTCCTGCAGCCTCCTAACATGCCGGATAGAGGGGGCTCTGCCCTGGTATGACGTAGTGGCATGTCTGGGAGTCTGTGTGCGCTCCCCCCCCCCCCTACCCCAGAGGGCTTCGCGGACGTGTTCCTGCCAGAACCCTTCCCTGGGTCCGACCCGGCCCACATCCGACCCAGGGAGGCGGGGATAATAGAATAGTCACGATACCATTGTTATTTTAATTAAACCCCTGTCCTCTCTCTCTCTCTTTTTTTTTTTATTGAATTTTTTTTCCCCCTCCCCATTTCTCTCTTCCTCTGCGCAGCGGACGGAAGGCAGATTGCGGCCAACATGAGAGGGATCGGCATGATGCCCAACGACATCCCTGAGTGGAAGAAGCACGCCTTCGGGGGCAACAAGGCGTCCTACGGCAAGAAGACGGCGCTCACCATCCTGGAGCAGAGGGAGAGTCTGCCCATCTACAAGCTCAAAGAGCAGCTCATACAGGTCCCAACCCGGCTGCACCAACACACCCGCAGAATGGTTCACGTTGCTTGCACACGTTTTTATAGGACAACAATAACGCGTTATATTTCAGGGCGCCTTTCGAGACACTCGAGGTCACCCGCGATGCGTTGAGGGTGTGTCCGTTGCGTCGGCAGTACGTTGTGACGCCAGCGCTGTGGCTTTTGAAACGAACTCCCCTTTTGTGGCTGTCCCTCCACTTGTAGGCCGTCCACGAGAACCAGATCCTCATCGTGATCGGCGAGACGGGCTCCGGGAAGACCACCCAGATCACCCAGTACCTGGCCGAGGCGGGCTACACCACCCGGGGGAAGATCGGCTGCACCCAGCCCCGGCGCGTGGCCGCCATGTCCGTGGCCAAGAGAGTGTCGGAGGAGTACGGCTGCTGTCTGGGGCAGGAGGTGAGGGAGGGGGGGGCTCTGTACCTGCTGTCTGGGGCAGGAGGTGAGGGAGGGGGGGGCTCTGTACCTGCTGTCTGGGGCAGGAGGTGAGGGAGGGGGGGGCTCTGTACCTGCTGTCTGGGGCAGGAGGTGAGGGAGGGGGGGGCTCTGTACCTGCTGTCTGGGGCAGGAGGTGAGGGAGGGGGGGCTCTGTACCTGCTGTCTGGGGCAGGAGGTGAGGGAGGGGGCTCTGTACCTGCTGTCTGGGGCAGGAGGTGAGGGAGGGGGCTCTGTACCTGCTGTCTGGGGCAGGAGGTGAGGGAGGGGGGGGCTCTGTACCTGCTGTCTGGGGCAGGAGGTGAGAGAGAGAGAGGGGGCTGCGTACGTTCTGAAGTGCCACTAACTATGTTTGGTCACACAACTCTGTCTGAGGGATGGGCCCTTTTATCTTAGAGGCTTTTCAGGATCGACATTTTAGGCACCACTCTCCCTTTCTAATTTCATTTTTGCTTGTGCCCTTTCCACCTTATAACAGTCGTAGTAATGCAATACACAGAAATATATCGTTCCAATATAATAGGCCAATATTCCCTTTTGACGTGCTGTCTCGTTTGTGTCCTGCAGGTGGGCTACACCATCCGCTTCGAGGACTGCACCAGCCCGGAGACGGTGATCAAGTACATGACGGACGGCATGCTGCTGAGGGAGTGTCTGATCGACCCCGACCTGGGCCAGTACGCCATCATCATGCTGGACGAGGCCCATGAGAGGACCATCCACACCGACGTGCTCTTTGGCCTGCTCAAGAAGGTACGCTGCGCTTTGCAGACTGTGACCACCCTGTGCGCCGAGTTAGTTTTTTTTTTCTTTCCCTCACTCCACTTGTATCCCTGGTTGCCATGCAGAATATGTCCTGTTTTATAAAAAAAAAAAAAAAGAATAGATTTTGAAACCTATTTGACCGTGAATATCAAAGAACGAGCCCGGGTTGTGTTTTGCCGCGTCTCGTTCAGACCGTGCAGAAGCGCACGGACATGAAGCTGATCGTCACCTCGGCCACGCTGGACGCCGTCAAGTTCTCCCAGTACTTCTACGAGGCGCCCATCTTCACCATCCCGGGTAGAACCTACCCCGTGGAGGTCCTCTACACCAAAGAGCCCGAGACGGACTACCTGGACGCCAGCCTCATCACCGTCATGCAGATCCACCTCACCGAGCCGCCAGGTATGATAACAATAATTATATTATTATTAATGGGTAATGTGCGGTCACCAGTATCTTTTTACCATGGAGGAATGTCAACCTGCGGTCCAACTTTGCTCACCGTGTCTTTTTGTCAGTCAAGTTGTTCAACAAAGGGCTGCAGTGAGAGAATTCTTCAATTCATAAAACAAAACGAATTCAGCTGTTATTTGTCGGAGCTGGACGATCAAGATTTTCCGTTTCCATTTTTGCGTTGGGTGCCTGTTTCTATTTGGCTATTTGGGTCAGTGCTGTGCTGTGAATGGTGTCACCATTTTAATAACCCCCCCCCCCTCAAGGCGACGTCCTGGTGTTCCTGACGGGTCAGGAGGAGATCGATACGGCCTGTGAGATCCTGTACGACCGGATGAAGTCTCTGGGGCCGGACGTCCCTGAGCTCATCATCCTACCCGTCTACTCTGCCCTGCCCAGTGAGATGCAGACCAGGATCTTTGACCCGGCGCCCCCTGGCAGCAGAAAGGTAACGGCCTGAACAGCATTTTGAATAGGGTGTGCTCATTGCCGAAGGGTCTGGTCTCATTTTCTCACTTGTTGTTTTTTTTGTTCACTTTCCAGGTGGTCATTGCCACGAACATCGCTGAGACGTCCCTGACCATTGACGGTATCTACTATGTGGTGGACCCTGGCTTTGTCAAGCAGAAGGTGTACAACTCCAAGACTGGCATTGACCAGCTGGTGGTCACCCCCATCTCACAGGTACCTATATTCAAAACACTAAATATAAATATAGGTCTATAACAACGTCCATTTCTATTGTATCAAATCAACCTTTTTCCCCCTCTCTCTCTCTCGCACCTTCTAAGGCCCAGGCCAAGCAGAGGGCTGGTAGAGCTGGCAGAACCGGTCCAGGAAAGACGTACAGACTCTACACCGAGAGAGCCTACAGAGATGAGATGCTCACCACCAACGTGCCCGAGATCCAGAGAACTAACTTGGCCAGTACTGTACTTTCCCTCAAGGTGAACACCTGCCCTCTGTGTATTATTATGAAATATGTTTTGGGTAAGACAGGACATTTCATCTATTCTCGTCTGTTGGCGGTGTCTTCTAACTTTCTACTCTGTTGTCAAAGGCCATGGGCATCAACGACCTGCTGTCTTTCGACTTCATGGACGCTCCTCCCATGGAGACCCTGATCACTGCCATGGAGCAGCTGTACACGCTGGGCTCGCTGGACGACGAAGGGCTGCTCACAAGACTGGGACGAAGGGTGAGAAAGTGCATCATCATCATCGTCATCATCATCATAATGTTATATCCATTATCTTTATAACACTTTTCTTAACTGAACTAAAAAGTGCTTGATATCAGCCGCACGTTTTATACACGTACATGCTTGCAACTGTTTTAGGTTTTATGTGGTTGTGGGTAGATGGCTAACTAGTAGTGTATGTTTTTCTTTCTTCGTTCAAGATGGCCGAGTTTCCTCTGGAGCCCATGTTGTGTAAGATGCTGATCATGTCCGTCCACCTGGGCTGCAGTGAGGAGATGCTGACCATCGTCTCCATGCTGTCCGTGCAGAACGTCTTCTACAGACCCAAGGTAAGGCACGGGACACGTCTTCTACCGTTGGAACAGTTTCGATAAGTCCCGGATGGGTTGGCTTGGTTCTTCAGGCGCTGGCCCTATCCAAACGTGTGGCGTCGTTCGGTAGTCCTTTAACAGGGTTTGTGCTCTCTGTGATGCAGGACAAGCAGGCCCTGGCTGACCAGAAGAAGGCCAAGTTCCACCAGCCAGAGGGAGACCACCTCACCCTGCTGGCGGTCTACAACTCCTGGAAGAACAACAAGTTCTCCAACCCCTGGTGCTACGAGAACTTCATCCAGGCCCGCTCGCTGCGCAGAGCCCAGGACATCCGGAAACAGATGCTGGGTATCATGGACAGGTACGACAACGTCAGACGAGCCCGAATGTGATGGGGGTCATTTGATCAGTCGAGCTCTCCATTTTGTACAGCATTAGCTAATGATATTATGGGATATAACTCTGTGAGATACATACTCACTCATCCTTTCCACTACATGATGCGCTGCATTTGCTGAGCGTCATACGCCATTGATGTTTTTTTTACATTTTTATTTCTTCATTTATTTATTTCCACTTCGCAGGCATAAGCTGGACGTGGTGTCTTGTGGGAAGGCTACGGTGCGGGTGCAGAAAGCCATCTGCAGTGGTTTCTTCAGGAACGCAGCCAAAAAGGACCCCCAGGAGGGCTACCGTACCCTCATCGACCAGCAGGTGGTGTACATCCACCCCTCCAGCGCCCTCTTCAACCGCCAGCCCGAGTGGTGAGTCAGTCAGCTCTTTTGAACTGGAGGCAATCCTCTTCAAGTGGGTTGGTTTCGACTTTTCATGTTTCGACCCTCTTGAAAGCCTTTGAAATGCGGCCCTCAAAATAAGTGCAGGCGAGGACTCTTAGCAGCCGTGAATCGTTGAGGCTACTGAGGGTTTATTAAAGCACATCTGCTTGATTGCTCTGCGAATGCTCCCCTGGCTAACCCGTTACCTCTTGGTCTTTTCCCCTAGGGTGGTCTACCACGAGTTGGTGCTGACCACCAAGGAGTACATGAGGGAGGTGACCACCATCGACCCCCGCTGGCTGGTCGAGTTCTCCCCGGCCTTCTTCAAAGTGTCCGACCCCACACGCCTCAGCAAGCAGAAGAAACAGCAGCGTCTGGAGCCCCTGTACAACCGCTACGAGGAGCCCAACGCCTGGAGGATCTCTCGCGCCTTCAGACGGCGCTAAAGACTGTTAACCTGCAAGGAGAATTGTTTGTCTCTCTTTTATTACACATTGTGTTTAGGCCCGGGTGTATTCCTTCATCTGCCAATGGAAGAAGTACCCTAAGTGACACTGACTTGGTGTTCTTAGCTCAAATATCCCATTGCTTAAACAATTAGTAATTCACCTATGGTGTTGGACTTATTTTTTACCTCTCCAGGCTTGTTAATGGTATTTTACAGTTTTGTCAAGTGGTTGTCAGCAATTGTACATATGGAATAATTAAACAAATGCAGTGAATAATAAATCAATCTGGGTCGAATGTCACCTTTAAAATAAATCCATGATGATAGTGTGGCAAGGTGAACCGTGTCTTACCTATTGTTTGCATATGATGATTACTTATTTGACAAACATTAACCATACAATGCCATCTGACTTAACTGTGTCGACTTCAATCAGGTATTGAAATTATGGCGAAATTTTGTCAGACTTGTTTTTTATTTCTACATCTGGGACAACATGTGCTGCAAAGTCTTGTTTTAGCTTTCAAATGCTTAACTGATGTTATTAAATAAGTCATACATATATCTGCCTGTTTTTGTTAATAGCTTAGATTTATTCTTTCTTTGCATGTGTTTAAAAATAAACAGATTGAAAGGTGGGAGTCTCAATCACAGTATGCTCTATTGATATCTTCTGCCCCTTACATTAAGTTGTGATTGCTAACTGGCTTGCAGGATGGAAGATGTTTCATACACTAGCTGATAAAATTGTATAACTAGCAGCCATGTCCGACCATTGGAGGGCGGTAATGAGGCAATAGAAGCAATTATTTTACCATCGAGGAAGTTCCTCATGTGCAGAAGTAAACAAAGATGTCTGGCTTAGAAGAAATAGATCGTCTCGAATATCTTTCGTTGGTGTCCAAAGTTTGCACTGAACTAGAAAATCACTTGGGAATCAGCGAGAAAGATCTGGGTTTGTTTGAAAACGTTATAATGTCACTCCATTTTATGTTGGCCTGTTCTCCATAATATTTTAGAAGCTATTCTAACCCATCCGGTTGCTAAGCTAGCTACACAAACGTTAGGTTAACGAAGCACATATCCGAATAATTAACTAGCTAGTAATCGTAACTATATTCAAAGCCTAAAACTATGCTATAGGTTGTAGGCTAAAGTATTTGTTTATTTTCCAGCTGAATATGTCATCAGCCTTGCTGAAAAACACACAACGTTTGACGAATTTAAAGCAATTTTGCTTGAAAATGGAGCAGATTTTACTGTAAGTAAATGCATATCCAGCAATGTTAATGTCTGCTTAGCACGTTTAGCATTACAACTAACCTTACATTTTTTTTTTTTGCTGTTGACGTTTAATCTACATTGGCCACAGGATGTTCTTATCGGCAATTTGCTGCGACTTATTCAAACTATGCGGCCATCAAAAACAGGTAACGTTATCCAAACCACCTCAACAATTGTAACTGTCCATAAACAGTGGTTTATTCATAGATAGCGTCGATTTATGATGGAATGAATCACCTAATTGCCTTCATGCACGACTAGATCCACCCGTGGTCAAGCCAAAGAGTGAGAAAGAAAAGTTAAGGGAGGCGCTTCCAGGACTGTGTAGGCCAGACGATCCAGTATGGAGGGTAAGCTTCTCCATACTACCTTTTTGTGGTGACTTCTAGGCTATTCCATTCACTTAGATGCACTTACAGAAGTCTTGAGTTTTTGTCATATCGTTTTCTCCAGGCACCTCCCAAGCAACCGGATATAGATGATGAGAGTGTAGCAGCTGCTGCAATGAAGGAGTTGGAGATGTTGATGCCCAGTGTCAGTGGAACCAACTCTCAAAACAGCGTTGACAAAAAAGAGGAGCGGAGCAGGGACAGAGACAATGGACGACGGCGTTCTCGGTCGCGGTCACGGTCACAAGAGAGGCCTTATAAACGACGACGAAAACGTGCGTCCCGCTGGAGTGACCGGACGCCAAGCCCCCGCCAAGATGAGGACAGAGAAAAGGACAGAAACACTGACTTTAGGAGAGAGCCACATGTGGACAGGCCACCAGCAGAAGAGCCCACTGTGGGAGACATCTATGATGGGAAAATCAGCAGCATCATGCAATTCGGCTGCTTTGTACAGCTGGAGGGACTGAGGTGTGTATTCAACCGGGCGGACTATTGGTAATGCTTTGTTGCTTTGGCAACAACAGAATCTCTTTATGGACGCTTTTTGTTTAATTTTGTCTGACAGAAAACGCTGGGAGGGGCTGGTCCACATCTCAGAACTGCGCAAAGAGGGACGCATTGCCAATGTAGCTGACGTGGTCACCAAAGGTCAAAGGGTGAAGATCAAAGTGCTGTCGTTCACCGGTACCAAGGCCAGCCTTAGCATGAAGGTGAGACTTTGCCCAATAGTTTCAGTTCGTAGATGCACCAATAAACCTGCCTTCATTAACTTTAATGGTGATATGTAGCACATTTTTGTCATGGGGTGGTGGTGGGTCTTTAACTGGAAAAAAAAAAAACTGTCAGCTTGATAAATAATTTAATTCAAATGTACTAGTACTGTTCAAATGTGATGTTTTATTCATTATCAGGCTTCTTTTTTTTGTACCAAGAATAGGTAACGCCTCCTTTGCCTTTAGAAATAAATATAGAGTAGTAACTGTTTTGGCTTCTATTACCTTCAGGATGTGAACCAGGAGACTGGGGAAGACCTTAACCCCAACCGGAGGAGGAACCTTGGTCCCGAGGGAGGAGAGGAGAGCGCCATGAGGAACCCCGACCGCCCCGCTGAACCCACTTTGGTCATCGCCGAGCTGGAGCAGGACAACCCTCTAGCGCGAAAGAAGCTCCACAAGATTACTGACCTAGAGAAGTGGGAAATTAACCAGGTAATAATACATAGGAGATTTTAAAAAAATCATTATGAAGACTTGACGAAATGTATCAAATAATAATAAATAATCACTACATCAATCACATCACGCCATGTTGGTGTTTTTCCTCTTCCGTAGATGATTGCTGCAAATGTTCTCGCTAAGGAAGATTTCCCAGACTTTGACGAGGAGACAGGGATCCTCCCTAACATTGATGATGAAGACGGTAATACTTCAGTTGTCGTTACACCGTATTCAAGATGTATCGTATGGACTATGCCAACAAGATAATAACTGATCTGAATGACTTTCAGACGAGGACCTGGAGATTGATCTGGTGGAGGATGAGCCTCCGTTCTTGAGGGGACAGACCAAATACACCATGAACCTGAGTCCCGTCAAAATAGTCAAGGTAGGCTTTGATAACAATGCTCTTTTCCCGACCGTGCCCCCCTCTTGAATGCAAAAGAACTGGATCTTAAAATTGTCTTTATCCACCCGCTCCATTAGAATTGTTGACTTTTTTACGAAATGGCTAAGCCTTTTTCTGTGCGTTCCCTTTCTCCGGAACCCCTTGTCTTCCTCTGCCGTTAGAATCCGGACGGCTCTCTGTCCCAAGCGGCCATGATGCAGAGTGCTCTGTCCAAGGAGAGGAGAGAGGTGAAGCAGGCCATGCGGGAGGCCGAGATGGACTGCATTCCTCTGGGTCTAAATAAGCACTGGATTGACCCTATGCCTGACCGTAAGAAACAGGAAAACATCTGTATATTAGTTTGTTAGAGTGAATAAAGGTAGAGACTGCTACAGAATAGGAATACAATATTCAATGATTAACACCACCTGACCAAGCTACACATTTCTTTTTTATTAGTAGGCTTTCCTAGCCATTTACATTATTATCAATTCTATGTATTAGTGCTCAAAACCTTTCTGCTTTACTAACTTGCCACATTACAAAATACACAGGATACGGTGTTACAATATCCATTTATGCCTTAAATCCAAGATGAGCGCTTTTTAAGGCATAAAGCGATATTGTAGCACTGTATCCTGTGTATTTTGAAATGTATGTATTAATGACCAAAACCCCTCTGTTTTACTAACTTGCCACTCAAAGCACAAGGCCCTACTGAATCCTGGATTCTAATTGAAATATCGGCATCAGTACACACTAAAGCGAATCGATGTCGTCCTGGTGGCCATCGTCCCCGAGACTTCCTCCATCGTTCCCCCGTATCCGACTTCCTTCTCCTGGGTAGTACGACCCCTCTGATTCGGGGGGGCTGGAGATGTTTATCTCAGCTCCTAGGACAGATCCAGAGGAGCCTGCGTGGGCCGTAATGTGCTGAATGCCCCCCCTCCTTCCATGGCCTGGGGTGGAACGGGAGATTACGTCGCTGAAATGGCTCCTTCCCGCTTCCCATCTGCTGCGGCTGACTCACCGAAAACGGGGATTTGGGAAGTGGGAAATCGTGCCCGTATTCCGTCATAACAAAAGCATTTCCTCTCCCCCTGCAGTTGAAGGAAGGCAGATTGCAGCCAACATGAGAGGCATTGGCTTGGGGCCAGTCGACGTGCCCGCGTGGAAGAAATACGCTTTTGGCGGCAACCAAGTGTCCTATGGCAAGAAGACGGAGCTCACCATTTTGGAGCAGAGACTGAGCCTTCCCATCTTCAAGCTCAAGGAGCAGCTGGTGCAGGTATTCACACGTGTGGAGTTCGACTCAAAGTTTCCCCATTCAATCGGTGATGGTTGTTTCGTTCATTCTTATCCCGCTATAGTTGATTTGTTCACAAAGAGCTCGTAGTGACACGATATTTTCTCTCCGCTCTAGGCTGTCCACGATAACCAAATCTTGATAGTAGTCGGCGAGACGGGCTCCGGGAAGACCACCCAGATCACCCAGTACCTGGCCGAGGCGGGCTACACCACCCGGGGGAAGATCGGCTGCACCCAGCCCCGGCGCGTGGCCGCCATGTCCGTGGCCAAGAGAGTGTCGGAGGAGTACGGCTGCTGTCTGGGGCAGGAGGTGAGGGAGGGGGGGGCTCTGTACCTGCTGTCTGGGGGAGGAGGTGAGAGAGGGGGCTCTGTACCTGCTGTCTGGGGCAGGAGGTGAGGGTGGGGGGCTCTGTACCTGCTGTCTGGGGCAGGAGGTGAGGGAGGGGGGCTCTGTACCTGCTGTCTGGGGGAGGAGGTGAGGGAGGGGGCTCTGTGCCTGCTGTCTGCAACAGGAGGTATGCAAACTTAGTTCCTATAGTGCTCAAGGTCTTTGGGGCGAGTGACAAAATAAAACCTTTGCCCACTTCATAACTTTCCTTTACAGCTCCACTACAATCCAACCATTGTCAACCAAGCTGTTGAACTTGAAAGCCTATTAGGATATATGATAGGTCTTATATTTGCCCTGCCCTTGGCATATTTAAACATGTCCTGTCTGATCTTTTGTTGTTTCCAGGTGGGCTACACCATCCGCTTCGAGGACTGCACCAGCACTGAGACGGTGATCAAGTACATGACCCACGGCATGCTGCAGAGAGAGTGCCTTCTGGACCCGGACATGAGTCAGTACTCCCTCATCATGCTGGACGAGGCCCATGAGAGGACCATCCACACCGACGTGCTCTTTGGCCTGCTCAAGAAGGTACCGTAGGGCCCTGTTCACTTCAAATAAATATATTGTAGAATATAGAATTACAGATAATATACAATATATGCAATGTAAACTTTGTGTCTAAAGCAACTCTCAAAACAAATGTTCTAAGCTGTTGAACATGTAAAAAGTATCCAAACAAAACGATCATTGATTTTTTTTAAACAATATATAAAACCATTTAATTAAAAAATGACAAACATAAAACCGTAAAATATAGAGAAACATTACATCATGAAACAAAGTGCTTCCAGTATAAATTCGTTTTTTGAATGCTTAAACCACACACTGACTGCTTTATAAGTAAGGGGACACCAAAGGGTGGGATTATCAATACAAAAAAATGTATTCATTTATGAATTAGTATTCATTCATTTGAACTAGATTCATGCCCCATGGGATCATTCATCCTGCTGGCGGGGGTCACTAAATATAATCCGCTATTGTCTGAACCGTAGTAATAAATGTGATTATATTGCACTTATTTCTTCCAGACGGTGCTGAAGCGTAAGGACATGAAGCTGATCGTGTCCTCAGCCACCCTGGACGCCGTCAAGTTCTCCCAGTACTTCTTTGAGGCGCCCATCTTCACCATCCCTGGAAGAACGTTCCCAGTGGAGGTCCTCTACTGCAAAGAGCCTGAGACAGACTACCTGGATGCCAGCCTCATCACCGTCATGCAGATCCACCTCACCGAGCCGCCAGGTATGATAACCATAATTATATTATTATTAATGATATTCGTAATAATAATAATAATTAGAATAACACATTTTTGTTTAAATAGCACTTTTGGGCTTAGTGTAGACATGGTGACTTAATCTGTTGGCGCTGACCTTGGAAGCTAAGGATAAAGAGCTTTCAGAAAGTTCCATCAGATTGGAATTGCTTTCTGTTATGTATTTCTTAGAAAGGCTGTTGTACTCTGTTTTCTGCACAAATGTATGAGGCCAAGAACAAGGTTTAAAATAACTGCTGTCTTAACAAAAAAAATGACGTTCCAATTGGATGTCTTTATCAGGCGACGTCCTGGTGTTCCTGACGGGTCAGGAGGAGATCGATACAGCCTGTGAGATCCTGTATGACCGGATGAAGTCTCTGGGGCCGGACGTCCCTGAGCTCATCATCCTACCCGTCTACTCTGCCCTGCCCAGTGAGATGCAGACCAGGATCTTTGACCCGGCGCCCCCTGGCAGCAGAAAGGTAACGGCCTGAACAGCATTTTGAATAGGGTGTGCTCATTGCCGAAGGGTCTGGTCTCATTTTCTCACTTGTTGTTTTTTTTGTTCACTTTCCAGGTGGTCATTGCCACGAACATCGCTGAGACGTCCCTGACCATTGACGGTATCTACTATGTGGTGGACCCTGGCTTTGTCAAGCAGATCGTGTACAATTCCAAAACTGGTATCGACCAGCTGGTGGTCACTCCCATCTCACAGGTGACTAAACTAAAATCCTATTTGAAAAAGGTAGTCCTATCCAAGTATCAAATTGAGAAGTGACTTAAAAGTTATACATTTCTCCCTATGCGTCCTATTCATAAAATGTATAATTCCGGTGTGTTTCTTTCCCAGGCCCAAGCCAAACAAAGGTCGGGTCGAGCTGGCAGAACCGGTCCCGGGAAGTGTTACAGACTCTACACCGAGAGAGCCTACAGAGATGAGATGCTCACCAGCAACGTGCCCGAGATCCAGAGAACTAACTTGGCCAGTACCGTACTGTCTCTCAAGGTATTTTAACATCGATTCATCATAACATGACTCTTATAATATGCTTTACTTTTTGATAACATCCGTTCGTCTTAACAGGCTGTCGACACTGTAACTCTTGTCTTATTCTGTCTCGCTACCTTGTTTAGGCTATGGGTATCAATGACCTGCTGGCGTTTGATTTCATGGACTCTCCTCCCATGGAGACCATGATCACTGCCTTGGAGCAGCTCTTCACTCTGGGAGCGTTGGATGATGAGGGGTTACTCACCAGACTGGGAAGAAGGGTGAGGGAAAAGCAATGTGAACTTAGCAATAAATAATGTGACTCTGTAAATACGCTTTAGGATTTGAAGAACATATCCAAGCTTTAGTAATAAAGTTGTATTACCATTTCAATGGAAATGAGTTCTGGAACTGAGTTTTCATGACTTTTCGTTTTTTAACCCGTGTTCTTGTTGCTGATGTTTCTCCTTGTCAGATGGCCGAGTTCCCCTTGGAGCCCATGCAGTGTAAGATGTTGATCATGTCCGTCCACCTGGGCTGCAGTGAGGAGATGCTGACCATCGTCTCCATGCTCTCCGTGCAGAACATCTTCTACAGACCCAAGGTTAGTAACCACTACGCCATCGCATCGATTTTTCAGACGGGTCTTTCTACTGATCCTCATATGCAAAAAAGCTATCCATAATGAAACTGATTGACAACGCAAACCTCAGTTTATACACCCTGGCTTCCTGTTCCGTTACAGCTTTCAGCCAGCCTGATATTTAAGCTGGTTATGAACCTAAACTGGCATGCTTGCGTGTTCCACAGTCACGAGGTAGATTCTGTCCGTCATCTTTGTTTTTCTGTCTTTACAGGACAAACAGGCAGCAGCTGACCAGAAAAAGGCCAAGTTCTTCCAGGTTGAGGGAGACCACCTCACCCTGCTGGCGGTCTACAACTCCTGGAAGAACAACAAGTTCTCCAAACCCTGGTGCTTTGAGAACTTCATCCAGGCCCGCTCCCTCGGCAGAGCCCAGGACATCCGCAAGCAGATGCTGAGCATCATGGACAGGTACGGCAATTCGTTTCAAATCAACTTTGCACCGCAAGTCCATAGAAAATGTGATGTTTTCATATTCCTAATAGGAATTTCCTATCCAACTATTGGTTGGGTTACTGTTGCGTTTTTGTGGCTTTAAAAACAAAATCATTCAAACAAAGCTTAAGATAACAGCGATAGTGACTTCCTCGCAGACACAAGCTGGACGTGGTTTCTTGCGGGAAGGCCACGGTGCGCGTGCAGAAGGCCATCTGTAGCGGCTACTTCCGGAACGCGGCTCGGAAGCACCCCCAGGAGGGCTACCGCACCCTCATCGACCAGCAGGTGGTGTTTCTCCACCCTTCCAGCACCCTCTTCAACCGCCAGCCCGAGTGGTGAGTCGACACTCCAGCTTCAGCGTCCGCGGAAGAAGAGAGGTTTTCGTTGGGTTTTTATAAGACCGTCTTTGTATATCTACTTTAGCGGTGTCATCTATTCAGGGGCACATTTTTCTAATAATAATAATGATGATAATAAGAAATAATGTAATGTATATGGCGCTTTTCAAACACCCAAAGCACTTGAGACGATTGAGAACACACTAGAACAAACACATGGAACAAACACATAGAAATAACTGAGAAAGACCGACAAATGAGAGAACTTAGATGACACAGGAAAAGGCACACGGTGGTGAATCAGGGAGGGAGGTAAGGCCTGCTGTAGACCCGACCCAGAGTTTGAATTCATTGTTCCCATGTTCCGTCCTGGTCCTTTACGTCGACGTCACTCGCCATTCGCCCTCTCCCAGGTTGGTCTACCACGAGTTGGTGCTGACCACCAAAGAGTACATGAGGGAGGTGACCACCATCGACCCCCGCTGGCTGGTCGAGTTCTCCCCGGCCTTCTACAAAGTCGCCGACCCCACGCGCCTCAGCCGACAGAAGAAGATGCAGCGTCTGGAGCCCCTGTACAACCGCTACGAGGAGCCCAACGCCTGGAGGATCTCTCGCGCCTTCAGACGGCGCTGAGACGTCTATTGCACATGCTGGACATAGCTCCTACCACTTTGGTACTGGCTGGGGACAGGCCAATTTCCCCAGTGGACATTAAAAAATGTATTTCATGTTCTGTATTTATTTTCCAAGGACGCTTTTTCCAAGTCTTAAACTTTACACTGAGATTGTGGGTTGTTTTAAAATGTCATTAAAACCATTGTGACAAAAGACACAAAGAAACCTCTAATTCTAAATATCCTTTAACCTTGCATTTAAAAATGTAAATATTTATCACAGGAGAATAGTATTGAGTGAGTTCAAGTTATGTATGTTGAACTAATATGATCCTTTAGTCAAACTCATTCAAAATGAAAACATTGCCAATTGCGCTAACTGAAATAAGGAAACCTACTTGATAATAAAAGCATTATACAAATGATCAACTTAGCCATGTATCGTTATGGCGTATTGCATAAATTCCTTCTAAGGTGGAAATTATGAAAATGACCATTTTAAAGGTGTTTATGCTTTGAGGTTATTTTATGTACATCATTTTCTAAAATCCTAACGTTTCTATACTCCAATAAACATTGGTTACTCAATTGAAAAATGCTTCTCCTGATAGTTGATTTTTGTAACGATATATTTAGGTGCATTAATCATCTAAATCCACATAGAAAGAGAAAAACCAGAGTCACAATAGGGTATTAATATGGGTCTTTATTAAGCAATCTTTTTAACCACAGTCATGTGTATGGATTGTATAGGCCTCAGGAGTGAGAGAAACGCAGCTCTTAAAAACTCAACAAAAAAAAAATCCCTAATGAGATTAAGTTAAACAAAAAAAATATGAATAAACACCATAGCCTTATATACAAGTGGATGGGGTGGGAATGTGCAAGAGGTGCAGGGTGGGAACCGAGGTTGGTAAAGATGAAAGTGGGGTCGGGGGCATGGGTGCGACTGGAAGTAGGGCGCTAAAGTCTGATGGCATTAGTACATGTAGCCTTTGGAGTAGGCCTGGGGGGCCATGTTTGATGGGACTTGTTCGGGTGGGTAGGACATGCCATCGTCCAGGTGGGACAAGGGCACTGTGTCCTCTTCGTTGACGTAGCGCTCGAACTCCGCCTTCAGGCTGGGCCGCTGATTGTCGGGGAAGGCCAGGGAGATGAGGGCCTCGGGCTCGCACACAAACTTGTAGACGTAGCGCTCCCCTGCCACCTGCCGATGGAAAAAGGAGCACACGTCCATGGAAACGCATTGACACCAACGTCTGATATCCGTATAGGGGAAATGACTTGATTAACCACGAGGAAATATGAAAAGGGCAACCCCCCCAAAAAAACGTATACTGCCAAACACGAAATGTAGAGGCGTGGTCTCTCGCGAACGCCTTTGTACCTTCTGCATAATTCCTTTCTCGTAGTAGTAGCGCAGAGAGCGGCTGAGCTTGTCGTAGTTCATGGCCGGACGGTTCTTTTGCATTCCCCATAGCCTGGCAACCTAAGGACAAGAAAAGACCCGCAGCGGAGAGAAAGGAGGGGGGGAAACAGAGGAGGAAGAGACAGAGGTGGTTATCTAACGGTCGGTTCAGCTCTAGTGAATAGAGTCTGGGCTCTTCACGAAAGAGTAGTCTACAAGCACGCTTTAAAGGAGCCTAAGAACTGAGACAGGACCACCACGGGACATTTCATTGATTGAAATCAAATTGAGAAGAAACGTTTGCGGGTGTTATCCAGCTCGCTTTCTAAAGCCGAAATGACCGCATTCTAACAAACTTGTCATCCAGCTGTGGTCTTTGAGCCTGGCAACTCTCCTCCCAAACCACTAGGGGTCCTCGGTGTCAAAGCGTGCGCTGATAATGGCGTTTGTGCGTCCAAGAGTAGGGCGAGTCCCCACATGTGGATTCACTTCCTTTTTATGTAACCCATTACCACTTGAAGGCAACCAGAGTCCCACAATGTGCGCAGTGAAATATGATTCGCTGGCTTGTTGTCATAGACATCCCTTGAAAAATATTGTCACAACCTCCGGATGAACTTCCATCTGACGGCCAGAAACTCGTTCTGATACCCCCCCAAAAATTAAAGCATCTCCTTGCTCCCAGTAAGCAGGGGAGCCTAAATCCCAATATTTAAGACTGTGAATGAACTTTGTGTTGACAAACATCCTAAGCAGCAGGGGAAGCAGTAAAACTTGTTTGTGGGGGAGGAAGGGTTGTATTAGGAGGAGCTGTAGACTTACGTCTCGGGACTTAAGGGACTGGTTGCACACTGCATCAGGTCACTGTTTGATCTTTTGAGTGCACTCTCAATCTTAATTGCTCTTGTAAAAGTCCTTCCACATTCATTTTTAATGTACAGTAAAAAGATAATGGAAAACGCAGTTGGCCATCTCTGTCCTGAGGACATCTCGATGGAGTTGTGTCTGCAGTTTGTCAAAACAAGACGCAGACTTGGAAAAGTCTGGCAAAAATGTCTCTACCAAAAAGATCAGGCGAGATGCTGGGTGATTGCCGAGGATATCTGATGATAGAGCTTGCCCTCCATTTTGTATCAATCTACTGTTACGCGCTGTGAATAATGCATGGCTTCTAATGGGGGGCTCGCCAGTAGAAGTCTATAGGGACAGTGGTCACATAAACCTCAAACTGAGACTTTATCCCAATCCCAGCCTGGCTTTTTTTTTTTCTTCTCCAACTAAAATTCATCACCAAGTGCAAAAATTAAATCCCACTGCACGTATATATATATATTAACTAAATGCAAAGTGAATGAACAAATGCCTTAAAATCTTTGGCTGCATTTGTTCACACCTGCCTAAAACCTTTGCACCAGTACTGTACATATCAGTGTTCCTGTCCCAATGTACAAGGGCATGTTGTCACCGGGGATTCGGTGCCGTGTGGAACCGGACCCACCTCTTCTGGTTCGATGAGTTTGAACTCCATTCCGCGGCCGGTCCAGGCGATGAAGTGGGCGTTGCCTGGGTCGTCCAGCAGAGCCACCAGGAACTGCCAGAGCTGCAGTGAGCCACGGCGCTGGTAAGGGGTGCCCTCACGGAACACGCCGCCCCCTTCCTGCTTCACCTCGCCTGGGGAGGAGCACAGAGGGCCAGTGGGTTAGGACTGTGGAGGATATGTAGCGAGAACATGTCGATAGGTTGGCTTTATGTTACTCTGTATGAATGGAGTTATTCCTAATACCTTCATTTAAGTAGCGATGCTGCTTCTCGATTTTTGTTTTTGTATGGCCGTAAAGATAAGTTGTTTTAAATACTACACCAAACAAACCTATTCTGTCCTACACGTTATGGTCGTAAGGCAGAGGATTAAGCAAAACTAATATTTTTTATAATTACTCCATAAACAAAGAGTGTAAGGTTAGTGGAGAGGATGCAGATTGTGTATTTATTTTAAGTTATATATAAGTAGAGCAACGATCATAACTAGTTTCTCAACTCTCCAACGTCGGTACATCAGTCTAACCACAACAGAAACCCCCCTGTCTGTCTTCTGTTCAATCACTGTCACCATTAATCCCTCTCGTCACCATGGCACACGGGCCCGTCCCCTCCCTCGTTTTGACACGGGAGCCCGGGGCCCGTACCTCGCGCGCGGCGAAACTCAACCCGCTAGCCCAGCTCCTGTGCTGGGGCCTTGTTCAGCAGAGACCCCTCCAACCCGTAAGTGTGTAGGGACACCACCTGATACCTAACGCGTGGCAACAGCTGATACGGACACAACTGTCGAGGAAAAGGATTGGATCCCGAACACAGCGAGGCTTTTGTTTCTGTCCCCCGAGGGAGAGAGAGACGCTCGCCGGGGGGGGCCGCCGTCCATCCCGATCCGATCGCGCCGACGCCGAGCAGAGCGGCGCGGTAGCGTTTCTAAACGGGTGGTAGAGCTGAGGACTCAAGAGTGTGCTGGCTCACCTTCGAACTTCTCCGGAACAACGCGGGAGTCGTTTTCAAACAGATAGCCTGGAAGGAGAAGACAGGCGTTGTTAATATTTCACGTGGTCCTGGTGTTACAGCAGTTACGATAACACCTCCACAAACGAAGCGGAACGGTGGTTTTGGTCCCGCAATGACACCGAGACATTAAGTGTGCACTCTTTATCCACTTTAGCTGGACTGGAGCTGTATACTTTGTGGAAGGGGAGAGGATTTCACAGTGCAAATGTAAAACTAAAAAGTACAGGAATTCTTTTGGCTTCCAGGCCTGTTTACAAAACATAAGCAATCCACTACACTACACTAAAAAATAAATCCATTTTGTTTTAAGGAATTGTCCCATGGTTTCCACACACTTAGCATAATTGGACAAGAAGCAGGGGCAGATTTACCCAAAATGGCGAGGCAAACAATGGGAGTGAGCAGGAAAATTGTTTTTTTTCCTCCTCACTAGGAAAAATACTCTTCTTTTTCCAGGAGAAATATTTGTCTAGGGATCCTTGGGGCAGGGCAGAGGCCAATGCTTCTGCCAATGGAAACACAGACAGACCGGCCAGCTAGCCAATAGAAATATGGTTGCGACAGGCCGGTTAGCCAATTACCACAAAGCTCCAGCCACTATAGGCCGCATTTAAATAAAGAATGAATAAACTGGGAGATTTGTACAGGCCCATGGATAAGTATCCCAATTTCAATATCCCACTGGTGTGTCATACTTTTAAAAATATTGTCTGTTTGAATTGAAAGACAGCACAACTTTTATAGTTGTTATAATTTATTACTTCTTTAATTATAATGCTATCCTAAATACTCACAGGGAAAGTTTCAACATAAAATAAAGAGAATTGAAAACACTCTGATTATGTGGTGTGACTGGGGAGGATTGGTTTACCTTCGTTGCTGTTCTGGGGGTTAGGATAACCCTCACTTTGGTGATACATAGAAGGACACCCGGCCACATCTAGCAAACAAAACCAAAACACAATGTTCCATCAGTGCAATCAATCCACAGTGAGTGTATATATTACCCTCCTAAACAGCTTTATCAGAGTATAACAGCCTATTCCGGCCCTAGTATCTACGCGGGAGAACGAGAAGAACAGTCTATTATGTGCGTATTTTGGTGTGATCTCCACCACAAGGACAAACATGGCATCTATCATAATACTACTTGTCGCTTGTTGTATTTTTAGGTCATGAGCAAGCACCTGCAGTGCGGAAGCTAGCCACAGCAGAACAACAGTGTGTGTGTGTGTGTGTGTCTGTCTGTCCACCGAGACACATCACAGATATGTACACAGTCCCATTGCACTGCAATGAGAAAATGTTTTACAGCTCCATCACAATCGCCAATTACGAATCCTAAACGAAGTGGAAAACAGGTTTTAAATGAGTTATTATGGGCTGGTCAACTTTTCATGAGGCGCTAAGATGCTATGCTCAATTTTTGTATGGGCTAGGGGCTGGTTATGTGGTGACTGACTAATGTGTGTGTGCATGTGTGCGTTTTATGTGCAAACTGTCTGCCTGCTTGTCAGATTAGCAGAGGGAGGCAGGAACGTGAGGGAAAGGTGTAGCTCTCTTGTCCGGACGGTGCTGCTTGGATCCACAATGGATTATCTTGGGTGCTTGCGGCTGTGACAAGAGGTCACCGGGGGAAACCAGGCCCGCCAATTCGAGGCCGCCACTCTCTATCCCAGCGTATGTAGTAGGAGTGAGAGCCAGGGCAAGTTGCCATGTGAGAGGTCAGCAGGAGAGATTTGGTGTGAGCGCGGGCCAAGATCAATTGTGTACTTAGTGGCGTGGCCATTTTCTGTCTTTCATGCGGAACAATGGCTGGGCGATAAGGCTAGTCAATGCTAATGGGAATGTAAAAGCGGCAGACTCATTGACAAATACACCCGGTGGCTGCATGGGATGCAGTGGTTGGCCGTCGCTCTTGACACTTTCACAGAATACTACGGAAAGGCTCTTTAGAAAAAGATTTCTTTGGTTTTTCTTTGTCAGGTCTCACCCGGCTGACCCACTGTTATCAGTTAGCCCAAGCAGCCTTTCTCTAACCCTGATCTCACCCTGCAACGCCGTTTATCCACAGACGTACATCCTTTTGTTGCTGCCTCTCTGCTCCAAGGCTGACAAGACAAAGCTCATCTCTGTCAGGGTTCTCTGGCCCTTATCAAAGGCACGATAACAAATGGGAAAAAAAACGTTAAAATAAGTATTTAGGTTGCCTTGCAACAGGTTGACTACATTGTATGCTAGTTTCAATGATGAAGGGCAGTTGTAGAAATAGGTAGTCAACTGCTAAGCCTGTTTATGAAGTTTGAGCCATAACAAAGGCAGCGGGCTCCCTAGTGAGTGAAACAGCAACTGTAACAGACACACAGGTGAGCCTGGACAGAGCCTATGGAGTATTGCGTGTCCCTCCCCTAGTGTTTCATCAGGCTTTGAGGCCACCTCTGGGCTGTCACACCTCTCTCTCTCTCTCTCTCTCTCTCTCTCTCTCTCTCTCTCTCTCTCTCTCTCTCTCTCTCTCTCTCTCTCTCTCTCTCTCTCTCTCTCTCTCTCTCTCTCTCTCTCTCTCTCTCTCTCTCTCTCTCTCTCTCTCTCTCTCTCTCTCTCTCTCTCTCTCTCTCTCTCTCTCT
Organism: Aplochiton taeniatus; assembly: GCA_017639675.1. Lineage (NCBI taxonomy): Eukaryota > Metazoa > Chordata > Actinopteri > Galaxiiformes > Galaxiidae > Aplochiton > Aplochiton taeniatus. The sequence goes on from CM030187.1 coordinate 12,625,508, forward strand.
CTCTCTCTCTCTCTCTCTCTCTCTCTCTCTCTCTCTCTCTCTCTCTCTCTCTCTCTCTCTCTCTCTCTCTCTCTCTCTCTCTCTCTCTCTCTCTCTCTCTCTCTCTCTCTCTCTCTCTCTCCTCCCCCCCCCCCCCCCCCCCACCACCACCCCACACCCCACCAGCCCCTGCCAGTGAGAGGTTTGGGTTACTGTGGCCACGCTCATTTTTCCATTATGAGTTCATCTGCCTGCAGAAAAAGGAAGCGGCTGGTGCAACCCGACACCCCGGAGCACTCCGCTGGGGACTCTAGTCTTTCCAGTGCCCTCCATTTTCTCAATGAAATTCCTCTGCCTCTCCCTCTCTTTCACAGAGACCGAGGGAGGGAAGGAGGGAGGGAGGCAGGCAGGGAGGAGTGTGAAGTAGAGGGGAAACAGTCTTACAGTTGGAACCCTTTTTTTGAATAACAGTCAGAGAGTTCAAAGGAGGAGTTTTGGAGGGAGGGAGGGACTTGTAAAGGGGAGGTTGCACAGCCTAGGTGGAGAAACTGTATCGAATGTTTCAACTTTTTGGACATTCTGTTCTGAGGTTCACTGTACACGCCGACCAAGAAGCTGTTTTGTCTGCTAAAGCGCCTTTGTGGAGTTCAACGAGAAGCCATTGAACATCACGTACATACTGCTTCATGGCATCTATATTTAATCAGTTCAGGGCAATTCATTTTCCTAGTGAGGGAATGTAGGACTGACAGTAATATTCCCTATATTGTTTATCGGCACCTCACCAACCCTGTGCACACACACTTTTTTTTTTGTTTAAACACATTATCTTTCTTGCCGTTCATACAAGACCACGAAAAACAAGTTTAACTTTCCCGGTGACCTGTTCTTTACAAACATCTGCGCGGTCAATGATCATCGAGAGAACACTGAACAATGGAACTACATTCCCCATCACATTCACAACTTCCATCCGGTTTAAAAAGACGTAGCACTCACCAGGCTCATAGGTGTAGTCAGTGGGTTCCTGCTTGACCATCATGTGGGCTGGTGGGAACCTGTGTGGGTGTTGGTGTGGGTGGGGGTGGGGATGAGGGTGGGGGTGGGGTCCGTGCCCCGGTCCACCGGTCATGTGGGCAGCCCGCTCGTACCGCGGGTCCAGGTACTCCTGTTTAAAGCTCTGCTGCAGGTAGGGCAGGCAGGGGTCCGAGTGCTGCCGATGGTACCCTCCGCCACCTCCTCCTCCTCCTCCCCCCCCTCCTCCTCCTCCTCCACCCGGGCCTCCTCCACCACCACCACCTCCTCCCGCCCCGATGCCCCCTGCGGCCGCTCCCCCAGCCGGGGCGGAGGGCATGCGCTGGAAGGTCTGTCCCTGAGCAGGGAACGATGGACACATTTCTGCTGAGGGGGCCTGATACCTGGAACTGAAGAATAAAAAGAATAAACTGTTAGATTATCCTTCATAATTTATGGATACATCTTATAACATATATGCAAGTATATCAAACTATAACATGTTAAATACACACACGTTTCTATTGTATATGTATATACATATATACACACACACGTGTATCTACATAATAATATATAATGATGCATGATGAGTGTATTTATTCCTGCGTGAATTATAGACTTTGTTGGCAGCTGGTCTTGCCCTTTCTTTACCTGGGGTTCATGGGGTAAGTGTGGCTGGGCAGTGGCTGGGCGGCGGGCGGCCCGTTCATGTAGCCCGTGTCGGGCCTGGCGCCCACGCTGAGTTTGGGGGAGTAATGCTGCATAGGAGACATGGGGGTGCCCTTGGCTCCTCCGGCAGCCCTCTTCTGGTCATAGGCACTAGGGAAACACACACAATACAGGAAATATATACGTACGCTAAATATACCAACACACACACACGCACTCGCACGTACTCACACACACACACACACACACACACACACACACACACACACACACACACACACACACATCGAGACCAGCTGTTAAAAGTGTTAACAAGAAAAAGGGGGTAGAAAGGAGTCAATACGCCTAACTGGGCCTTGTGGGAGTTGCGGTCAATAGCATGTGGTCAGTGTATATGTGCGATGCACCGGCTTAATGTGTATGAGAATTGACCCAGCGTGTATTGACTGGATGGACAGTGACGTTTACTGAGCTATCCTTATTGATATTCCAATTCTGGATTAGGTCAGCATTAAAATGATGACTACCCATTTCTGAAGACATTTTATAGATTGTTATGAAGAAAAAAAAACAAGGTGAACTGTATGATTAAAATATCGTAAAACAAAATGTACAGAGGGAGAAATGAAAGCGCATATCGCTCGGCATTCAGGTCTCTGCAATGACGCGGCCGTGTTGACATGTGGTTTTACCTGGCATACAGGCACCGTTCTCCATTGGGGTAGGTGAAGGTCTGCTTGTGGCTACATGACTGGCTCGGGTCGGAGCCTGGACTCTGCGGCTCCTTCTTAATAGTAACGGGCGGACTGTGGAATGCCACCGCTGCCGGAGAGAACACACACACACACACACACACACACACACACACACACACGGCAGTTTTTTTTTAAACGTCCACCCACGACACACAGACACTCCCGTCGTCAAAGCTTAAGGGCAAAGCAAATACTTTTGTCCGCAGAGGAATCTCTGACGCTTGCCAACGGCTTTTAAGTGATTGTCAATTGGAAGCAAAACAGAGATGGGGCTATATCACACACAAACACGTACACACACACACACACACACACACGGTTCCTAAAACACACACCTTCGCACACGACCGCATTCCAGTAGTCATTTGGAGGCTGTGTCCTCACCCATTTCTTTAGACTTCTCCAGACACAACAGGAGCCAAAATGTTTTCAATCTTAGTCAAACCCCAACCTAAACAACAGTACAGGCCCCAGAGTCATGTATCTGCTGCTAAAATGAAATGTTGCAGAACTGGATAGCAACGTATTTGTTGCTGTCGTCTTTTGAAAGTTCCTTTACAATAAATAATAATGTCCATAATCATTTACACACAGACACATTTAAACCATAACAGGGGTCAGTAACTTTTTCAAAATGTTCTTATGACTGAATGCAATTTCAAGTCATTTTAAAGTCCTCCTAGTTAGATAAGTTCTTTGCTTGAGATAACTGTCTGTATTCGGGATCCTCCTTATTTTGTTTGATTCAATTCTTCCTCTCATTCTTATTCAATTTCTTTTTTGGTTAATACAAACTCTTAACAAGCCATCTTCCTGTCTGTCAACATCTTCCATTGTGGAGGGTGGGACATTTGAATTGAAGGCCACAGAAACCACCCAAAGTGGAGCTTCAAACTGTGCCGAGTGCTGGGCTGTGTTTAGAATGCGAGGGGAGGTTTTCACCAAGAGTACAGTGCAGGATGTTTTTCTGGGCTGGAGAGGGTAAACAGCAGCAGCTGTGCACTTCCAGCTGGGGAGGCCTGTGTTTATGTGTGCGTGTGTGTGTGTGTGTGTGTGTGTGTGTGTGTGTGCGTGTGCGTGTGCGTGTGTGCAGTGGGTGTGGAGCTGACGGAACAGGCCACTGAAATCTGAAGCCAGGTAATTACATACTGTATCTCATTCACAAAAAGGGAGGAGAAAATGCACTGACTGACTGACTGACTGAGGCTAATGTCTTTCTGGAACAAGAATGAGTGGGTGGGAAAGAGAGAGAGAAAGAAAAGAAGAAAAATAAGGGAGCGTAACAATTAAGAGAAAAAAAGAAAGAAAGGGGAACAGAGGGACTTATGTAAAAAAAGACTAATCACAGTAGAGGGGCAAAGTGGAGACAAAATCCAAAAGGACCCGAACGAGACATTCATCCTCAGTTCCTATTTTCCCTTTCTCCTCTCTTCCATGACCGGCAGACAGGTGAGGAAGTGTGGGATTTAGCCCAGGATCAGAGGGATTAGAGAGTCTTTAGCCAGATTACCCGGGCAGACACAATGGGATTTCAGCCCCCCCCCCCCCCCCCCAAAAGATCCACTGCCGGCTCGTCTGGTGAGCTTCACCGTCCCCACAACGGCACATGACCGCCTCCCTTAATACGCAGAGTCCATGTTGTTTGCCCTTGTTATCAATCCTCCGCTGTTTTTTTTTTTCTCTCTCTCTTTTTTTCTCATCCCTTCTTCTTTGCCGCGGCCACGAACCAAGAACAATCGGTGGTGTGTGTGGACACAAGTCCGCCGCATTCAAATGGCGGCTGAATGGGGCAGCTCATGCCGTTGGCGGGCCCTGGGCCCTTTGATGTGGGGCCGAGACCATTTCAAACAGTCGCCCGGCCTGGTCTGGGAACCGCATCAAGCGTCAGCGCCTGGGAGGTGCGTGTGTGTGCGCGCGTGTGTGTGTGTGTGTGTGTGTGTGTGTGTGTGTGTGAAGGGAAATCTACCATATGAATTACTTTAGCAAATGAGCATGGGACAGCTCAGAGAGTGTGTAATAGGGCTCTTGCCTGGCACACACTTTCACACTTTTCCAATTAGCAGCAGCTGATGTCCCTGTTGACAAATCTCCTAACGAACCAAACCAAATCCTCCAAGAGAGAATCAAAGGATGATGTATAATTTGCCATCAGTCCATCTCGCTTTGATTCATCACGTCAGATTCCTATGAGGCAAACAACCCGTGTACATTTTAAAACGCCCCAAAAGACTCCCGTAGATGATAAAAAATACTCAGCCTCGTTGATAAAACACATTGCAGAAAGTCAGATAGTACGTTCCTTTTCTGAATCATGATAGGAGCGGCATACAAATCCAACTGACGTCATGTTTGCCCCTGAAGTGTAAAAGGCCGTGTGTGAGCTGTGAGCAGCGTCAATGGGAGCTACGGTCCCAGTGTTTCTCTCTTTCACTGCTTCCATTTGGAGGCGGTTTGCCCCCCGTCCTAAGGCTCGCATTACCTTTGCCGCTCTCTGTTAAATGTGACATAACCGTTTCCGCAAAGATCCTCACATTTCACAGAGGTCTACTTTTACCTAAGGATGACGGGGACCAGGGGAGGTGGGGTTCTGGGAGGGGGTGGGCTGGAGGGGGGGGGGGGGGGGGTCATGAACTGAGGACGTGGAGAATAATGTCGAGGAAGAGTGTTTAGGTCTTCTTGGACAGTTACAGTACACATTAGCCGCGGCGATTTAAAGCAGACGATTCGGAGGCGACACAGGAGATGTGTGTGTGCGTGCGTGCGTGCGTGCGTGCGTGCGTGCGTGCGTGCGTGCGCACGTGCCCCTGCACTCCCCTGTCGTCTCCCTCGGGGTGCCAGGAAGTGAGACTCCGAACACATCCGAAACCAATACTTCAACGGACCCTCTTCGCCTGTGTTTCCTTCTCCCTTTTGACATTTCTTTTTCGATTTTTTTCTTCTCTCTCATCCAGTCCCATTCAGAGCGCCGTCTTTGGTCAAAGATGGCCTGAACAACCTCGGGAGCGAGGCAAAGAGGTCGTTTTTTTCAACCTATGCAAATGGCGGGGTGTTTGGGGTAGGACACAGGGTGAAAGGTGACGGTCATGGTTGAGCGCTTTAGGAAGTGGAGGGATCATTACCAGGGAGCAGGCCATTCAGTCAACACCCCACCACAAGCAAACCCCAGGACCAGAGAGCGCCACCGTAACAACATCCCCCTACCCCCTTATCCCCCCCGACCCCTCCCCAGACAAAAGGCTCCTCGGCTGGGACATATGGAGGCACAGGCACCCCAAAAGGATGCCACTATGTGGAGGCCCGAAAATGTATTCCCAATACATTCATTCTGTTGTTCAATATACTTTCTCAAGTGGTGTTTTGTCACTGATACGTGAACAACCTGTCATATTACGATTTTATTAAGAACAAACTTCTTTTCTAGCATATAATCTTAAAAGGGACCGGCTGTCTGATCTGAAATTGTCAAAGGAATAGCATATTTAAGAGATTATAGTGATTACAAACTAGCAAAACGTTGGCTGTGTGAAGATTCCTCTAGGCAGTGATTCCGAGCAGCTAAGGGGGAGAACCTCCAAAGGTCCCTCATCTTTTTGACGTTGTATTTCTTGTCCTTGCGGGTACTTGGCTGAACGGGGGAGTCCAACCTGCGGTCCGGAGGGGATCTGGAGAGCTTTACAGTGGGTGTTTACCTCTGGCACGGCCCAGCCAATCTCTGGAAGTCTGCAAAGCCTGACAGGCCCCTGGACATGCCAGTGAAGCAGCTACTAACTCTCCGTTGTAAGCGAGCTGGAACTAAGCTCCGACGTCCAAAACGTGTAAATTAAACTCGATAACGTAAACAGGAAAACACGGACGAATTTATACTGGCATAAACAACATTCGCAGGACTGTGTGAAAGAGGATGATGAAGTGAAATATAACTCAAATGTAATTGAGTATTGGAAGGATGTAAATGTCTAGTGTTCCATGGAGTTAGGGTTAGGTGTCCAATGGCACGATACACCTGGAGCCCTACTGGTCTTAAGGGTTGTGGTCAATCAATATAAGCAACAAGGATACCAATTATGACAGAATGGCTAAAACATAAAAAAAGCCAGAAAAAAATATTGATTTATTAAGTGTTACCACCCATTTCTTGCTGGCTTCGCCGGTTTTAAGCAATTGGGGGTGTTATGAAACAGACAATTCAAATTAGACGTCATTAGTCATGTTTAAGTATGCTAATTATAGTGTCTTCTTTGTTGTGGCTAAACCTGCTTTTGACTAATTGTTAGCTTAGAGTATCTATCTCTAAGTTAGAGATCTGCCACATGGTACATTTTGCATAGCACTAACACTGACATTAGCCCACATATGTTTCTCTAAAAATACAAAAAATACTAAGGGAAGTAATGCTAAGGCCTAAGCTTCAAATAGTTTGACTGTAATGCAGAACACAATTTCGTCCGTGTTGTCAAAGGAAGAGAACCCCTCTGGGAGAACAGAAAGCGAATCAAGCATTGGACCATTTCAACTGGAGAGAGAGAAAGAGAGAGAGACAATCCAGTCATTCCACTGGTGCATGGAAACATGTGCTGGACATGTGTGCCTGTAAGGTCACTGCACAATCAGGAAGAGAGTGAGACAGAGAGAGACAGAGAGAGAAAGACAGAGAGAAGGTAAAGGAAGAGATGAAGGGAGTGAAAGAAAGAAAGAAAGAAAGAAAGAAAGAAAGAAAGAAAGAAAGAAAGAAAGAAAGAAAGAAAGAAAGAAAGAAAGAAAGAAAGAAAGAAAGAAAGAGTGGTTGTGAATGATAGAGAAAGAGAGAGAGAGCATTAGAGAGAGAGGTAGAGCGATAAAGAGTGAGGTTGTGAGACATAAAAGAGAAAGAGTGAAAGAGAGACAGAGAGAGAGAGAGACAGAGACAGAGAGAGAGACAGAGAGAGAGAGAGAGAGAGAGTAGCAGGTCGAGACAAACTGACACCTCGTCATCTCCAGAAGTCGGCCGGGCCCCAAAGTAGCACCAGTATCTCCACAGAGAGGGCTGCATTAGTGTGTCCTGTCTATCTGATTTACAGGTCACCCTCTCCCATCTGATAATAGCTGGGCGTCCATTGAATATTTAAAGCACTGTTGTCAGATACCTGCCAAACCAGCGCGATTGATGCAAAGTACTGAAAGCAGCATCTATCAACAAGGGGTGATTGCTCTCTCAAGACCTGCGTGTGGTGCTCTATATTCCCTCAACTCTAAACCGATAAGTCACACCAAACAGCTATGGATGTGTGAGGAGGAGGGATTATTGTGTGTTGTTGTTGCTGTTTTCTTGGTTGTTGAGCGTTCACTGTGGAATATTCTTAAGTGCCCGTACTGGGTCTCCAGGAAGTGCGTGATGAATCCGAGGCCATGTGACCAGCATTGGACTCAGCGAAGGTTTCACTTCTCGTTTGAGGTGGCCCGACCTCATTCCAGCTCAGAACTTTTGTCAAAGAAAAAAAAGAAAATTCCTGGTACTTCTTGGATTGAATGACACTATCATTTGACTCTACATGAAAAGTATCTACAGAGTGTGTGTGTGTGTGTGTGTGTGTGTGTGTGTGTGTGCGTGCGCGCCCTGGGCTCCAGCAAGGGCGGAAGGATCTGATTGAGAGAAGTCAGCTCTTTTCCCCACAGTGATCTCTGCCGTGCCGGTCTTGAATCCTCCAACTGAATGGAGCGGGTATCGATCAACACGGCGCTCCAATCATGTGTTACGGGTAGCAGTCCCTGCGCGTGGAATCCTGGTTCTGGATTTGACCTCTGACCTCTTGAAACAGCAAGAAAGAGACTTATGGAGCGATGACACCTTTGCGCATACACCGACCCGACACGGTCACCCAGAGAAAGCGTGGCTTTTATCTACCTCTGAATCGTTCCACGCTCTTTACCCCGGCCGGCCGCTTTCGCTCCAGGTTTACGACGGCGGCGGGTTTAATAAATGGGCCATGGGCCGTCCATAAATCTCATCGTTTAGCGGGCAAGAGCAACACATCCTTCTCCCTGGCCACGCACACTGTGTGGGACTTTCCATCTCACAGAGATAGCAAGGGGGGGGGGGGCTGTAATTAATCCAGCACAATATTGACTCTTCACTCCCAATCCCTTAGCCCCCAATATAGCTGTCCCCTCTTAATGTTTAATGTACCTATCGATTCCCCCCCCCCCCCCCCCCCCTCCGAACCCCCCAACCTCCCTCGCTGTTACCGAAATGATATAATGAGCTCCCTGTGACCGCGCTCATATCCATCCAGCCAGGGGGAAGTGAGAGAGGGAGGAAGGGAGGGGGGGTGGGAGGGAGGGAGAGGGGGGTGGTGGTGTTGGGGTGGGGTGGGAGAGGGGGGACGACGGCCAGAGCTTATCTTCACTGTAGGAGAGAACGTGAGTAGTATTGAGTTTCCATGAGGCCCTCCCCCCCCCCTTTGACCAAGGCCCCCGGACACCTTGCTCTTCACTATCAGAGGGCACGTCACAGCCACGGTTCCTCTCTCTCTCTCTCTCTCTCTCTCTCTCTCTCTCTCTCTCTCTCTCTCTCTCTCTCTCTCTCTCTCTCTCTCTCTCTCTCTCTCTCTCTCTCTCTCTCTCTCTCTCTCTCTCTCTCTCTCTCTCTCTCTCTCTCTCTCTCTCTCTCAGGATTGGAAGTCTCGACCTCTCGCAACCCCCCCCCCCCCACCCCCCTCCCCTCTCCTCTCCTCTCTCGCCCCGTCCTGATTTATCCACACTTTATCTTTATCTATCCGTCCATCCATCCATCCCGCTCCCTCTATCCCTCATCTCCCTCTCTCGCGGGGATCGTTGGGATCGATACGGAGCCACACACCGGCTCTACGTGCCGCGTCCTGTCCTGTGTCAGCGAGTTACGGCCATGTCTACACACGGCTCGCTCGCTCGCTCACCCCCCCCCCCCAGCAGCCCCCCCACCGCAGTCACATGGACTAAAAGAAAACGCTAAAACATGTTCAAATCGAGCCGCGACTGAGTCGGTCACGCTGAAGCAGCCATACCAAAGAAACCAGAACCAAGCCAAAGTCCCCGGCTCTGAAGCCATTTGTGGCGCTGCCGTGTGTGCTTTGTTGACACAGACTTCCTTCGACACGCTTCAGCTCCTATGGGTTATTGCTTAATGTCCGGCAGCTACCTTTCTTTTTTGGGGGCCTTCCTCCTTTTTTCTCCCGTTGCATCTGTTCTTCCTTGTTCTGCGCTTCGCTTTTTTTCCAAAGAGAAAAGAAAAAAAAAAACATTCCAGCTGCAGAGAACGTTTAGGCACAGCCGTCCCGCTTTACATCCCCCTCTGGAGAACACACACACACACACACACACACACACACACACACACACACACAGACAAACACACCTACACTAAAAAACACACTCATAGACAAACACACACAGAAACACAGACAAACACACCCAGGCACATTAAAAAGACATACATACACATTGCACATCCACCCCCCCCCCCCCCCCCCCCCCCCTCTCTCTCTCTCTCTCTCTCTCTCTCTCTCTCTCTCTCTCTCTCTCTCTCTCTCTCTCTCTCTCTCTCTCTCTCTCTCTCTCTCTCTCTCTCTCTCTCTCTCTCTCTCTCTCTCTCTCTCTCTCTCTCTATCTCTCTATCTAGCAGTAATAAAACACACACTGCCGTCCATTCACAAAGCTGTGCTGACACTCTGCTAGAGCTGCCTGGCTCAAATCTCCACGGCCCCTCCAGTCGACAGGACTGGTCTGAATCAACAGTGAGGAGCTTTGCCTTTACTTCCCCCCTGGAACCTGTTTTACAGCTTGCACGTCTGGCCTCTGCAAAGCCAGTTACATGCTGTTTAATGGAGTGACTACGGTGGTACGAGGGTAAACAACTCAAGTATTATTTATTTGTATTGAAATTCTTTTGTAGTTTTCTTTTGAGTATCAATATGTCCAAAATGCATGCACCTAGAACCTCAGACTGTTAAAGGGTAAGACTTTGTGGCAGAGCGGTAAATACTGAACCACAACCTCTGGGTCTCTCCTTTTTTTGGTGGTGGTGTCGTGTGTTCGACCTAGAACAACAGCCCACCGTTTCATGAATGGAGGTTCCCTCCCCTTAAGTCAATGTGCTGCCTCAGCCAGTCTTCCACAACCAGCCTATTCATAAACTCCGGGGGTGAAGTGTGTGTGTGTGTGTGTGTGTGTGTGTTCGTGTGTGTTGTAGTGTGTGCAGAAATCGTGTGTGTGTGTGTTTCAACGCACGCACCAGCGCATGTCTACACATGTGGAAGTGGAGCTAGATGAATCCGAGTGTGGAGTGCATGTCAAGAGAAATTACCCATTTTCCCAACGTCCATAAGGAACACATGCAGGTTTTTGTGAGGACGCACACTCGCAAACCCATTGAAGAGCACTTGTCTCTCTAGGGCGAGCGTTCCCCCTGCATAGCTGGCAGTCACCTGGCTGTTTCTGCCGACTTGTTGCGTAGCAGCTGTATTTTGGAAAGTAGAGAAGCCTGGGCTGCATGCTTCTCTGAAGGGGAAGGGAATGAGGGAGGGAGGGTTCACCAATTCACTCTCCAGCCACTCAAAATGGGGGCTGATTGTGCCGCTGCTCTTATAAAGAGCAAAACATACCGAATTCGATGTACTACTGAGTTAAGTCACAAGTCTCTCTCTCTCTCTCTCTCTCTCTCTCTCTCTCTCTCTCTCTCTCTCTCTCTCTCTCTCTCTCTCTCTCTCTCTCTCTCTCTCTCTCTCTCTCTCTCTCTCTCTCTCTCTCTCTCTCTCTCTCTCTCTCTCTCTCTCTCTCTCTCTCTCTCTCTCTCTCTCTCTCTCTCTCTCTCTCTCTCTCTCTCTCTTCTGAATTATTTGAAATGGAACAGTAACAGCATCTACAGCAGTGACTTCCTATATAATTACTACAAGGCACAAAGCTAAACAATCACCCCCACACAACTCAGAAATCACTGGATTAGCCCACATCTTGGAACACTCAATGTGTGGAGCGTAGAGGGGAGGAAAAAAAGGGTAAGCAAGAGAAGTAAGGGAGAGAGAAAAGAGAGAGTTACAGAGCTAGACAGAGAGAGAGAGAGAGAGAAACAGAAGGAGAGAGAGAAAGAAAGAAAGAGAGAGAGAAACAGAGAGAGAAAGAGAAACAGAGAGGGAGCGAAAAGAAAAGAGAGATTTAAAATCCGGATTAGTTTGTACAGACACAGGAAGAGAGGGAGGGATTTGGAGTATCCAGTAAGAGGAGAGGGGGGTCCGTGAAGGGGGGAACTGTAGTACTGTAGCACTTTATGAATGAAGACTGAATGAGAGTGGAGAGAGAGAGAGAGAGCGAGAGAGAGAGAGAGAGAGAGAGTGGGGGGGGCGGGGGGTGGGGGGCAAGAGGCACACTTCCTCTTACGCTGAGAAGAAAATGTATGAATGGGTCGCGTCTCTCGGGTTACTCTCAGTGTAAACAACATACTTGGACAAAGAAGTCTCGCTCTCCATTCAATTTGTACGCTCGACGACTTCATAGAGTGCACTTAAAGCCCACACGGGCAAATCCTCGTTTTCAGGCCATTAAAATGACTTTTTGCGTAACATTTAAAAGCAAAGAAGGGGAATAGTCATGATTGGCAGGTCACTGTTATTCCGCCCTGCAGGCAGGTAATAGCAGACAAAGGGATCTGCCTGACACCCCCCCGCACAGGCTGTCAGGCCATGGAAATCCAACATACATCCTCCTCCTGTCAAATACGTACAAGGTGAAAGACAAAGCTTGTGTCTTTTTTTCGGCTTAATTTTCTGCCTGTGTTTTGTCGATGGCACGTTTAACGAGAAGTAACGTATTGTAATGTCATTATCGTTCCAACCAGGCCAATAACCTCCATCCACGAAATATCAGGTCGGAGGTTTGTGTGTCCACTTAACCCTTTTTCCCCGTGGAAGGGTGCACACTGAGAACGCTTGTTAGCTGTAGCTGTTACCGAAGGAGAGGGGAAGAGATGAGATAGATTTACCAGATGTGCAGGTATTACACAATCCATGCCCCCCCCCCCCCCCCCCATCTCTCTCTCTCTCTCTCTCTCTCTCTCTCTCTCTCTCTCTCTCTCTCTCTCTCTCTCTCTCTCTCTCTCTCTCTCTCTCTCTCTCTCTCTCTCTCTCTCTCTCTCTCTCTCTCTCTCTCTCTCTCTCTCTCTCTCTCTCTCTCTCTCTCTCTCTCTCTCTCTCTCTCTCTCTCTCTCTCTCTCTCTCTCTCTCTGGTAACAACCTGACTCAGAAAACAACAATGTACTTTTTTTTTTTTTACCCTGGCGCCCTTTCACTACAGCCTCAATTACTTTTGTTGTCACACGGAATTACCATGGTTGTTTGGCCTGATTTATGGCCCTAAGAGCTCCGGTTTTCCAAAACATGTGACTCACCTGTTTTGTACAATATTTAGGAAGGGCAGAAAGTTCAACAGAGTAAAAACCTCATCTTTGGAAAAGCGAGTGCCTTTATACATTATTGTTGAGGGGGGTTGAAAAGAGGAGCTGACGGCCTGGCCACAGCGATGGAGATGAATTGGTTTACATGATGTCAACTTCATTTTCCCCTCAGACGGAGTTGAATAGAGAGGCTCTGGCTTGGCTCAGAGGCCATCGGCTCCGAACAGCATGGGCGCCGTCTGTCACTGGGGGCCGGCGCGCTGAATGTGAGCTGCCCGTCAAACCCGAGCCCCTTCTGACCCCGCGGATCACGCAGGGGTCGACCGCGAGCACAGTCCCGACAGCTGATTGGACGATCGGTCGGGGGGGGGGGGGTTAAGTAGACATGACCCCTGGTGCGACCTAGGGTTCCCCTCCACTTCCTCTTGGCCATTGTTAGCCGACTGACAGGGCCAATACGCTCCAGAGGACCGGGGTCACCGCTGGGGTCCCCAGTTGTGACTCTGAGCTGGCTAAATGACGCAATGTTTACCCACACGAGCAGTGGGGTTGGGTTTGAGGGCACACCTCATGGATCGGTATCAACTAGTGACCCTTTCATTTCCTGCCCGCCCCAGTCATTCTGGTGAGCTACCTTGAGAATACATTTGAATTTTGTGTTACTTTCTGGGTATTTTCCTCCTAAAGTGCCCACCAATGCACGGTGACATTGATGAAATAGCCCGGTTTGTTGAGAAGGACAGAAGAAGGGCACTGGGTACACCCTACTATTTGAAGCAAGCCGCACAACTTCCCCCACCTCGGATCCTGAGCCGCCATTGTTTAGTAGCCAAACAAAAAAAAAGGGAACCCCATTCAAAGTGCAGCCGCACACTTGTGTAGGCCAGGAATTTGCTTTGCCCTTTTTTACACCTCTGACGCACACAAAGGGCCATCTTTGTACCTGGGCTCTTAATGATCTTTTACTGGTTTCCTGGGCTGTGCCCATTCACCTTTTCAAAGCCATGCAAATGGTCGCCGGAGGTGTACAATGCAGGCATCCAAATTCATGAACAATGTGGTAAGAAGTTGTTTTCTCTGAGATGACTGGTCTCCCATGGAGATTACTGTACCACAAGCATGCATTACATCCCCACCCAGGCCTCCAGCCATTTCCGTACTCAACTCTGACCCCCGTATCACCGCTTTGGCTCTCACTTTCTCACAGTCACACGGACATATACCTGCAAGCAAATACACATACACAGGTGTGCACGCCGCACACACAGAACCACACGCACACCTAAGATTCTAAGATGACGAGGTAACAACAAAAAAAAAGTGTACTCACAGTTCTCAGAGTGGAAATCAGGAACAAACTGCTCGTCACTGTCAGGAACTTGAGCTGAAAAAAAGGGGAACACGAAACCATTACAACGTTTCCAACAAAGTTCCTTTAGTCATGTAGAAACACAGCAAAGCAACCTGGGCAACGCAGACTTGGTGGAACCTTTACCAGCCCATTCAAGTCCCCCAAAGAGTCTGATACTTGGAGCCAGCCACACAAACCATGCATTTACAACTCATCCGTTCTTGATATCATGGGCCGCTCATCAGCCTTATTAGCACAGTCACTGTGTGAATACTCAACTGTAGCCTGCTAGCAGATGGTCCATTCGGTTAAACGATATTTAGCTACATTTGTCCCAAAGCTTGGGACGCTTTCCTTTGAGGACTGGCCAGACTCTTTCTCTAGGCCGTGAAACCCGAGTCACCGGCTAGCCTCCTTCCAGCCAGGCGACCTTCACCTCCCAAATTTACAGTGTGCCAGCACTTTTACATGAGCGACAAATCAATAGCCTAGCATAGTCGAGGGGGAGAGCAAGCATCTTGGCCTTCTTTCACTGATGTTGGCTAACAAACGGAATGGTCTTGGTTCACCTTTGCCCCCTGTTGAGAGGAGCGGCCTCTGATCTTCGGCTCCGAAGTTCTCATGCTAGTCAATAGCCGCCACTTAGCAGTTGGTCACGATTTCCCTGCGCAGCCGAGTGAATAATAAAACGTAATTGAAACCATAAATCATAATAATTTGGGGATGACAGTTGTAAGTACACCCGAGGGTATCAGTCAGGCGGTGACCCGGTTTTAAATTGAGGAGTATATCCGGTTTTGTGGGCCAGCCTTTCGAGCACGACCAATAGGCTGGCTCGCAGCGCAGCACTATATGAGAGCCACGGATGGAGTGATTTAAGGCCTTAAGAGCAGCACTTACAGTGGAGACAGGGCTGCTGTCACTCACACAGACCAGCTATTGAACCAAACTGATGGCCGATCGATAAACAGCCAACTCTTCCCTTCCTCTAACAATGGGTCCGGCGTCAGGCACAAGCTCAACGTCAATTCTCCTGCCTGTTCAAAGCGAGATCGCTTTAGAAATGTCCTGACCGTCGTGCGTTGTTATGACGGCAAGATGTGAATGTGTGACACTTCTCTGCGCTGTTTACTTGTTTGTCCGCTTTACCATCACAGAGTCTAAAAAGAGACTAAACAGGCAGCGCTAAACAAAGCAGGAAAACCGGACCGGCGGCGCAACGAGACTTTCCATTTGCGTCTGTCCTCCTAAAGTCAACGGACAAAAACGCTGTCAAGTCAATCTAGGCCGGACCAGGGAAGGGAGGGGGGGCGAGGGGGGTCTGGAATCCGTCACCTGCTTTGAAGCTTTTGAGGAATTGTTCTTAGGGTCAAACTAGAAGTGCTTGGAGAAGGAGGAAACCCATAGCCCGAAAAGGCACCAGGGGGAAGTGGGGGTGAGGTGAGGGCAAGTTAAGGTTAAAGCACTGCTTAGATCTTTGTCACAAGGCCATTAGCTATAATGGATGGACTGACATGCTTTCTTCAGCAGGCAAAATACAATATATCACAGTCTTATAGTGACCGTATAATTGTTGACTGTAATTCATATCATTCACAGAACGCCGAAACAACGTTGATATTAATATTCCAATAATACAGCTCATCTCAGGGAGAAGAAATATCTGCTGCAAGCTTACAAGGAATGGGAAGTAGGCAAATATATTTGTTTCAGATTATTTAAAAACGTTTAATGAGGTTAAACCTCTGCCTCAGCCGCTACAGCCACCTCGCAAACACAGGTATCTGGTTTGGACATGACCCACACTGCTACATAGGGCTATTTTGCAGGGGATCCAACTCCATTCACAACTGTCAATAGTCCTCGGGAGCATTGGATTTCCAACACAGAGAAGCCCTATTATTGGCCCGACACTTTAAAATAGAGGGGAAAGGGAAAGTCACAAGCACACTGACACTGGATCTGCTCACTGTACCTTTACTTAAAGCTCAGCCTGGGCCAACAACCTTCAACAACTTCAGGGTGTGTGTGTGTGTGTGTGTGTGTGTGTGTGGTCATACTACTCACGTGTTGGAATAACCCACTGCTTTGGTTTTCTCGGTAAATTGACAGTTATGATCGTGTGTTCCAGTGGCTGTGTGACCTCATCAGGCCCAACACAGAGCCAAACCCAGCCCAGAATTCCACCTCAGTGGCCTTCCCTAACTAGCTACCAGACCATCAAAACAGTGCACGGAAACCTACACGAGATAGAGAGAGGGAAAAGAGGAAATAAGAAACTCAATTCCACTTTCACGTATTGCTGCCCCTCTTCCTGTGCAGAGGAAACCGGATGACGGCATTTTGGAGCATGCTCAGATAAATGGCATTGATTCCTTATGTAATGACGCACCCTGTTGCTATACGGTAATATTATTAGCCCCTTTTAACTTTTCAGTCATTTTGCCCCAAGGCGAAGAAAAAAACTGTTTTATGAGAAAGAGCAGAGGCCAATATTTAGTCCAGCAGATCAGACACTAAATCATTTCCACTGGTTTCAACGTGTCTAAAGGGAACATGCTGGATCCAGCTCAGTAATAAAAAGAAAAAACATTAAGGATGTCTGAGCGTCAGTGAGACTGGCTCGCGGACAAGAGAACAACTCCGGAACTTATGGAGAGATTGTGTGTGTGTGTTTCTGTCTGTGTGTGTGATCCTGCGGCTGGGAGCATACATGCGACTTGAGCGTCTGCGTGTGTGTGTGTGTCTGTGCCGACGTCCGTATGCGTGCGTGTGTCTGAGTAACCGTGCCAGCGTGTGTCCGCCCGTGCACGCGTGTGTGTGCACCAGACTTGCTTCCAGGAACCACCTCATCAAGGGATTTTAGATGCAAGTCAGCACAAGAAGGAAAGTGTGCTTATACGACCGCAGACGCATCCCCCCCCCCTCCCCATTTTTTTTTCTTCTTCTTCTTCAAGGCACCTTGAATAACTTTTTTCTCTCAATGGGAGATCCTGGGCGGAGTCGGGGACTCTCAGCCATATAAACGTAAAGGCCAATGGCAAGACGTGACAAGCTCCTGAACTCTTGCCGTCCAGGCCTTTCCTGTCCTCTCTCTCTCTCTCTCTCTCTCTCTCTCTCTCTCTCTCTCTCTCTCCTTTTCTCTCTACCTCTCTATCCACCTCCTTCTTCCCCTCTCTCTGTCATTCTGTTTTCCGCTCTCCTTGGCAGAAAACTCCCTCCAGCTACCCATTTTTTTTTTTACAATGTGGGTGAATCCCTTGTAACCACCATCCGTCATGATAAGGTCTTTAATTAATGCAACAGGAAAGGAGAGGTCTCAGCCAGGCTAGCTGAAAAACAAGCTGGTGATTAAGCTGTTGATAAAGTTGGATAAAGTTACACTCCCCACTCCCTGTTTATTAATTATCTTTATGACACACACGGTTGCACAGCCACCCATTCTGTTAGTTCGGTGCAGCACCTAATATCCTTTTCTGCATGTTGCCCTTCCAGCTGACTGAATACAAATAAATCCCTGTGAAAGGGGGAGACTTGCGAAGTGTTTTTGTCATTGTGGCTGGTTTTATTGGCTCCATCTTTGTCTACAAGGCACGGTGTGAACTTGCCGCTTTGACGCCGCATGAGAATAGGTGAGGTAACCTGACGTAGACGAGAGCCTTGTTTAGCACTGTCGTAAAGAGTAGCCGATCTGGGGAAAGGCCTCGTCGGAGTGAGACGTTCACCCAACTCACGCAACCATGACGAGTAGCTTCTTGCCATAGTCTGTTGTCCTTGACTGGTCGAGCACCGTTGCTGTGCCCTCTGCTAAAATATACGTCTGGTTTTGGTTGTTGCGTCGAAAATGGGACGGATACTGTTTTAAATCTTGACCATGTGAAAAGGGAATTATATCGAGATAAGCAGTGTCTCGGGTTGTCGCTTTAGGGGAGGGGGGGAATTAAAAGACTTGAAAAATCCCCTTTGTCCACAACAACAGACTATCTGTGGCTTAGGCCAACACCCACATATTATGTACCTAGGTTCTTAATGCCTTCAATGGCAACCGCACAGGAAATAACATATCCCTCAGTTTATAATAGCTAGTGGTGAATCATTACAGTGTAACAATGTCAGTGGGCCTATACAAAATAGATTACAGAAGATTTTAAAAGTACGCCAAATTTAGATTACTCTAAAAAGTACTGAATAGGTCGGGGCCAGCTAAAGTGTGAATAGCAACTGAAAGTTTTTCCTGTTTTTTTTCTCTTTTGATTAGAGCTCAAGCTGGCCATCTTGCTTCTTCTGACATGCTCGGAGCCGGACAAACACCCCGGCTCATCTTTGCACAGTGACTCATGCCCCAGTGTTGTTGTCCCGTCCTGACATATAAATGCTTCATTAGAGCGCACGTCAACGTTGCACTCACAATGTCGACACGCTGACAATCGCCGCGGCCTGGGTCCATTTCATCGCTATGTGCCTTGAGTGACACAAGCCAAACACTCTGTTTGTTTGCATTGGCAGCTCCCTGGCATGTAGGACCAACGCCAGCATGGCCTAAATAGGACATGTTTCAGGCTTATAATGCCCCGTCTGTGTTCCCTTCACTTCAGGCCATTTTGTTTCGTTTGTAACTTATTGGTAATGGCCCTATGTATTGCATCAGAGATGTTGCTTCTCCAAAAGAGTCTTAATAGCGACTTTTAAGGTGCTGAGCGGGACATAAATACATTTTGTTTTACCGGCTGGACAAGGAATGACAGAGATCAGTCAAAGCGAGGTATAAAACCAGACACACGTTCCCCATAACACATACGCTTATTTCATCTCTGTAAATAGCCTTAATGTCGATGTGACCTCGATCCTATCAGAGACCCAACTCAAATCAGACAAGGCCTTATCCTTTATGAAGTCTTGATATATAACATGCCAACATAATTCCTCTAATTCATCATCTTGCTTCTATTGCTTTACCCTACATGTTCTTCATATAATTGCTTGTAAGCTAAACTTAAGAGTGGAGAAAAAAATTCGAAAGTAAATTTTGTACACAAACATGAGCCTTACCTTCTGTCAGCCATGTCTCCTGGAGTTGGCTTAAATCCTGAAAGAGGTCTGAAAAAGAACATACGTAAGAAAGTGTCATAAACCTCACAAAACGACAACATGAAAGTTGATCATTACTCCTAAGAGCCCTTACTCATGACGTGAGCTAGTTCAAGTTTAGCTTTCAGAATGTGTCATACATACAATGACTTCAGAAAGACAAAGGATGAATGTATGGACTATGTGTGCTGCTTTACATAGAGGTAAACAAGTGTCACGTAATGGGATATATTGAAGGGGCTTCATTGTGAACTTCTTTTGAGTTAATACTTTACCTTCAGATTCCTGAGGGGGTAATTCCGTGTCCATGTATTTCCTCTTGGCTGCCATCAACAGTCTATTTAGGGGCCCATTTTCTTGCGACTTCTGTCGAAAATTATTAGAGAAGTCAGAGAGCACTCTTATAATTACCATTTATAACATTTGATCATGTTACGACAGGGCAGGACTTCATTTCTGTACTTGGCGCATGCTAAAAAAGTAAAAACATAAAGGCCTAAATAACTATGATCATTGCTATTATGCCACATCTTGATATACAAATCTACTTTTATGATTATAACATGATTATAATTGAACACTGATTAATTAACCCAGTTAAAATATTCAATAGCCTGTATTATAGTCTAATTTGACTATCATTATAGTTTAAACAAACAACTTAATTCCGTATTTAAGGTTAGGTTTGAATTTGACCATGACAGTGTTTTCATTAAGTTTATATCTATTGCAGCGCAACAAAAAACCAAATCAACAACCTTGGTCGCGCGGAGCTCCGATAATTAAAAAAAAAGCTTTTTACTAAAGTTGCAACTATTTGGTTATGCTGTCACCATACCCTTGCAAACAATGAGAGACAGTGCACATTTATCAAAACTGTGGCTTGCAATAATTTACTTAGTAGGCTAAGGCACATGAAAAAAATTGTTGAAGTTATAAAGCGAACCGAAAAGAGTTTCCACTGCGCACATCTGCCCCAAACAACACTCGTGCGTGGTGCGATCGAAACAAAAAAAAACGGTAGCCATGGAACACAATTTGGAATAATATTTAAAAACACTTAAGATGAATCTATACGTACATTTGCTAAAGTGTAAGGCACTTGCTGGTCCAAATATGCATCCATCTTAAAATCCATCCGTTAACCGTTTGTGGTCATTTGGGCTGAGTTGAGTGAAATCCACGCAGCCTGCAGAGAGAGAGGGAAGAGAGACAAGGGGAACGATAGTTGTGAATGGAGCTTAGAGAAAGCTGCATACATAATGAGCTCCATTCACAAAAAAAATTAGGAGGGGAAGCGACGGCAAGTGATTACCCAGCGGGGCTGTTCCCCCACCTTTATCGCGTCGACCCAATGTTTATGACAGACTGCAAGTCAGACACACCTTGGCTCGGCTGTTCATTATTATCCTTAATCCCAGGCCAAAGTTGTAATTGTCGCTAAAACTGTTATTTTGGTCAAACGTTGCCTACTCCAAATAGCTTTAAAAATACTGAACTTCGTTTAGCTCAAAATCTACGTCCTAAAGTATAGTCTGGACGGCTAGACATTTTCAAAAGTGAGCTGAATGCAGTCAACTGCATTAAACCGGGCTCAAGCAGAGGAAGCTGGAGCAGCCATACTGAAAAGAAACAGATGTTTTGTTTCAGTTGTTTAAAGGCAAAAAATCGAGCTTTCTTATCCTCACCTTGCATATCGAAAAAAGGAAGGGAGTGTTTATTTAATTTGCTTGAGTTTAACTTGAGTTACTATGACATCTGGTTGACAAACAGCGATGAAGAAGACAACAACTGTTCAAACTTGAGTGCTGAGTTGGGTTATGGTCGACTTGTTTTTCTTAGTCTTAGATGCGCTCGCTCAGCCAAAGGGGTTAGTGATTGGTGGATTTCCTCTTTCAGGGGCTCGAATTTCTTGCTTTTGTTGCGATGAATGCACTGACTTATGAATGAAATCTCGGTTCTTCTTCTTTGAGCCAATCAAATGCAAAAGGAATGGGTCCTTAGCAACCAGGGGTGTGGCCTACTGTGCAAGAACCAATCAGAACTCAGAACTCAAAAAGCTCTATACTAGATTTTCCAGTTGTTTTTCATTCACAAGAGAGAGAGAATGAGAGAGAGAGAGAGAGAGAGAGAGAGAGAGAGAGAGAGAGAGAGAGAGAGAGAGAGAGAGAGTTAGAAAAAATACCACTTCCATTCACAAAAACCTGCTGTGGCACGAATGCTTTGACTTGTTTTTCTCCTCTTGCCCAGGCAATCAAAGTCAGAGGTTTGTATACAAATCCTTCTGCCCCTATCATTTCTATAATGCAGACCAATAGTATGTTTCTGTCTATTGCTGAATTATAATTAAATACAAATATGGTCTTATTGTGCAAAGTGTTTTGTAAAACTTACAGCAACATGATGCCAGCAACTGTCACCACATACTCGAGAAAGAACATCAAATCAAACCATATAAGAAAGTTTCCAATAACCTTTTGCTTTCACACTTTAATGGGACACAACAATGTGGACATGGGATAACAAATGAAAGTATCTTATTGTATCCTACTGACTCGTATTGACATGTCACTTTCTAAGCACTCCAGAATGTGCATGTTAAGGTTTTTCAGGCTTGAAACATAGTTCAACTCTAGTCTGGCGTTTTGAAACGATAGCTAACGTTACTCAACAAATTCCAAAAGATCTTACATGTTGGATTCGATTACCAAAT
This sequence comes from Aplochiton taeniatus, assembly GCA_017639675.1. NCBI lineage: Eukaryota > Metazoa > Chordata > Actinopteri > Galaxiiformes > Galaxiidae > Aplochiton > Aplochiton taeniatus. The sequence goes on from CM030187.1 coordinate 12,647,479, forward strand.
CACTACGGGTCTGTCATGTCCCATGTGTCATTCATGCTGAAGAATGAAGTACATGTTCTACAAAACCAGTTCCTGTCAAGGGGTACTTGTAGGCATGTTTGGTCTATTTGCTGTATGAATATACTTGGGTTTCAAAGTGTACTGTAATAGTCATTCTTATCTGACTGATATGGCTGTGTCAGCACAGCAGGGTTTTGAGTACGGAGAGGGGGAGGGGGAGAATGAAAGAGTCTACACAGAGTAAGCGAGACAGACAGAGAGAGACAGACAGACATAAAAAAGAGAGAGAGAGAGGGAGAGGGAGAGAGAGAGAGAGAGAGAGAGAGAGAGAGAGAGAGAGAGAGAGAGAGAGAGAGAGAGAGAGAGAGAGAGAGACGGTAAAGGAAGAGCTTAAGAGAGTGTAAGAAAGGAAGAAAGAAAGAAAGAAAGAAAGAAAGAAAGAAAGAAAGAAAGAAAGAAAGAAAGAAAGAAAGAAAGAAAGAAAGAAAGAACAGAGAGTGAGGGAAAGGGAGAGAGAGAGAGAGAGAGAGAGAGAGAGAGAGAGAGAGAGACAGACGAAAGGAAGAGCCGAGGCCTTGTGTGGAACAGGGTGGACTGAGAGTGCTTATTGATTAAAGTGAGATGGTCTTGATAGGTGAAATGCTGCTGGAGCTTCAGTTGAACGTCCTGGTTTTGAGTCACAAGATAACTTACACAAAGCAGCGAAGTGAGAAGAGAGAGAGCCACGTGTAAATGTAGAGCGACCCTCAGAAGAGACAGACATACAAACAAACAAACAGACAAACAGACAAACAAACAGAAAGAAAGAGAATATAAGAGAGAGGGAGAGATAGAGAGGGAGAGAAAAGAGAGGGAGAGAGAGGGGGAGAGAGAGAGAGAGAGGGGGAGAGAGAGAAAAGGGGGGGGGGGGGTGAGAGAGTAGTGCTACACGTTGGGGGATGGTAGAGTGTGGAAGGCTCGTCCACAACACCTCTGTCGTTCAGTCTCAGACACGCACACACACACACGCACACACGCACACACACACACACACACACACACACACACACACACACACACACACACACACACGCACACACACACGCACACACGCACACACACACACACACACGCAGACACACACACGCACGCACACACACACACGCACACACACACACACACACACACACACACACACACACACACACACACACGCTCTCCTTCTCCCTCCTTCTGGAGTTCCATCGGGGAATAGGCTCCTTCCTCCACCCACCTCATCCCTCGTCCCTGATAAGGGCGATGGTGACTGATAAACTCCTGCGGCTCTCTGACAACACAAAGGCATCACACACACTCCACGCAGTCTTACTGGAAACAAATCCTGACACTGCCATCTTAGGTGTTCATCAATAAGCTTCCTATATGTTGGGATGATTGCCTTCCAACACAGTATTATCAAATATATATATATATATATAGATAGATATATATATATGTATACAGTTGCAATCAAAATTATTCAACCCCCATTGCAAATGCAGTTTATTAGCAAAATGTACAAACTTTCAGCTGTTTGCAAAAACACAATCAAACAAGAACAATTTAAATAGATCAACACAACTAATATTACAAGTGGTTTCTCCAAATTCAACACAAAATGACACTTTTTATGACTACTGCCGTCTCAGAATTATTCAGCCCCTTCATGACAAGCGTCTTCAGTACTTGGTAGAGCACCCTTTTGCTGTTATGACCTGCTGCAAACGTGATACATAGCCAGGCTCCAGCTATTGCAACGTTCCTGAG